>JAJMLD010000160.1:0-10455 GCA_030569515.1 Barnettozyma vustinii | reverse complement strand
TCTTAACGCATATATAGAAAGAGGACACACTGTTGTTGATTAGATCAACAAGATGGAGAAGACAACTGCAAAGAAGCTAGTACCAATCACCAACTTCTGAGCAGCACCAGTGAATGTGGTCTGGATGGAAGCAGTGGTGGACTGAGTGGATGTGGCTGAAGCAGTGCCAGTACCAGCGCCAGTCTTAGTTGAGGTAACCTCAGTGGTCTTGGTGGTAGTCTTCTTGGTCTCTTGGCCAGTAGTGACAGTGTCCTTCTTGGTGGAGACAGAAGTGGTGAGAGAAGTTCCCGTTGGCTTGATAGTAGTATTCACAGTCTTCTCAACACATTTGTCCTCGTCACAAGAGGTGATGGTCACAACAGTGGTCTTGTCATTGTGGACGGTCTTAGTTTCGGCTTTGGTTTCGGTGGAGATTGAGCAGTAGGTGGTGTACTCTGTGACAGTTCCATCGACAGTGGTAGTGACAACAGTGATGCCAGTGGTGACTGTAGTCTCATGACACTTGTTCTCTTCACAGGAGGTGATGGTGATGACAGTGGTACTGGCAGTGGATTCAGTGACAGTTGAGGTGAGACCAGGAGCATTGCCACCAGTGGAAGAGGCAGATGTAGAACTGGATGGCTCAGAGACTGAACTGGAACCAGAGATAGAACTAGAAACAGACTCAGAGTAAGAGACAGAAGCAGATGAAGATTCAGTAGACTCAATAGTCGACTCAAACTCCCAGGTCTGAGTAGCACGCTTAGCCAATCTGACAGCAGAACCTTCATCGGGGGTGGTGATTGACAAAGTGCCTTTAGCAGTGACAGAGCCAGTACCAGTAAACTCACCACCAAAGTTGATAGTGACGACATCAGTGATCTCCACAACAATATCGAAGACAATAGAGACGGACTCAGAAGTGATTTCCACAGTGGAACCACGGGTGGTTGTTTCGCCATTGACCAAAAGTACGGCATTGGTGAAGTCAATTGGACCGAGCTTGGTGGAGTTGAACGTCAATTCGGTCCATGGACCTAGAGACCCAGGAACGGTCAAGGACCATTGTGGTAGACCATTATCATTAAGGGCTCCGTTTAGTGATGGTTCAGTTGGTGCAGAGGAGGAAAACTGAGATGCGATAAAAGACAAAGAGGAGGTAGAAGAAACAGAAGAGTCAACTGCAGACTCAGCTGGAAGGTCTGATGAAGAGTTATCAGAAGAGGAGGTAGAAGAGCCTGAAGAGGAATCAGCAGAAGTTGCAGAAGAAGAGTCTGAAGAGGAAGCTAGAGAGCCTGAAGACTCAATTGTGATACCAGGAGAAGACTCATCTGGAAGATTTGAGGAACTTTCTGGAGGATTTGAGGAACTTTCTGGAGGATTTGAGGAAGAGACAGTGAGATCTGATGATAACTGCTCTGATGAAGGCCCAGAAGAACTCTCTAATACTTCAGATGATGACTCTGGTAGTGCTTCCCTATTTGGTCTCAGTTCCCAGAGACGGTCGTTAGGCTCAGTAGCATGCGTGCACCATGGCTCGTAGTACACTCCCCAATTCTGGTTTGGAAGACAGTAATCCCAGTCAGCACGTGTGAGGCGAGTAAGAAAAGTCAAAACACCCCTAGATTCGGAACAGTCATAGGCGTAGATGTATCTTGTTCCCTTGATAGTGATGCGGAGTACACCATTGACAGCAGCAGGGTTACTGGTTGGTGTGCCAATACGACCAATCACACCTTGCTTCTTGTTGATCCAAATCTCTGAACCTGGATTAATTCCTCCTATTTTATCAGTTGTGCCAGTAATAAAGTCAATGTCACTCACATCAGTTTGATCATCAGTGAAGTTGTACACAAACCATGTGTTGGTCAATCTCTTCTCCTTATCTCCTTTATAGCTGACTTCCATCCATGAATAGAAGGTCATATCGATTGGGTTGTTGGTTCCAACTGGGAAGTGTTGAGTGGTCGTATAACAGTCACTGGAGATTCCACCTGGGGAGTAGCTGTAGGACAAGGACAAATCAGTGGTGACGGTATAGGTGGTTGCGAAGTACTCAGTGGTACTAGATTTGGTAGCGGAAGTAGAGGTAGAGGTAGAGGTAGAGGTAGAGGTAGAGGTAATGGAAGTAGAGGTAGTGGAGGAAAGCTGAACAGAGGACTCTTGAGCAGATGAGGTTTCAATCGATGGCTGCTGGTCTGAAGAACTCACGACAATGGTACTGGATGTAGGATCTGGACAGTTCCCGAGGTACTGACATCCCTGGATGTTGGTATCAATGCTGTATTCATCAGTAAGAGTAGTGGAACATCTTAAAGTACCAGTTGGCTCAGTGGATAAAGTACTACAAGCTTCCAATGCCTCGACAACGTACCCGCTGTAGTACTTCCACAAAGTCCAACCACAGTCCATACATGAAGGATATCTCTGAATAAATGGACTATCAGCGCTGCAAAGACAGTTCACATCATACGGACCCGTGTACCCCTTGTTTTCAGAACACTTTTGACCTTCGATAATCAACATACCGCAGGCAGCATGGCAACCGATGGTGGCACAGTCGTCAGCAGAGGCTGCCAAAGCATAGGCGCCTGGGTCAGCATGACCAATGGCTTCAGCTTCAGCAAATGCATCAGCGTAGGCATTAGCAGCAGCCTGAGAATACGCGTTGGCGCTGGCCCAAGGAAGAGCATCCGCCTCGGCATTGGCTTTTACAGCAAAGAGTGACACTGCACACAAAAGAGCGAACAAGCGAGTGACGGGGAACATGTGGTGTGGTGTACTCTTAGGAAATGTTTGAGCAACTAAACATGATGAGACACTCCATGATGGCGGGCTTCTTCTTTTATTTGAAGCGCTGGAAGCCTGATTCATGAGTTGCCACCCGATTTTTCTTTAAAAAACGACACCGGTACTCTCAGATTTCAGAACGATCTGCGTATACATACATTATGCCTCTTGATGCAGGACACTGCAGGAATTCAGCCAATCACGCTGCTAGACAGGCGTTGTCAAAGTCAAAATCGCAGCTGGGTCACCCGTCTCCACTGTAAGCTTCCATCTCGGCACTGTTATTCAGGCCAAGGAATCAGTATCACCGGTATCACCTGGTGACGATTAAAGCCTTAGAGGTGTCTGCAAGCAAGAGCGGAACACCCAATTTTTCCTTTTTCCCTCTCGATGGTGTACTCAGTACTACAGGCCTGTTGGAAGAATTGTCACCAACTTTGATGTAGTCACGAAACAGCCAGTCCTGAAGTAATCTGTCTGTCAGTTTCAAAGTGGCTAGGATCGAGCTTTTTAGACCTTTGAAAAGCTTCGAAGGGTTGAACTGTTAAGCTGAAGCTCTCGAAGGAAGGATTTGAGTTGCAGCGGCGCAACTCACGCGCTGACCTTAAAGGACCTTCGTAGCGGTAACTGGTGGCTACCATCACTGTTCACTACGATTGGATTAAAAAGCGGTTTAGGTTTTGATCTGCAGAACTTCGATTTTGACAAGGCTGAACTCTCTCCCCATTTTGAAAGAGGATTGATACTCCCTTCACAACCTACGAAATCCAACCAATCATAACCAAGTAGGTGCTACACATAGAAAAGTGTCACCTCAAAAAGCGGAAAATCACTGCCAAATCGGGTAAAATAATCATAAATACCCAGTGGTCCTTCTCCGTTATTGGCTAAATATTTTTCCAAGAAATAACTGAACTTAGACTTGACACCCAATTAACCCTATATCCTACAATTTGGGACAATCCATGCTTTTCAAAATAATATAAATATGGCAATGCTGTGCCCAGAACAATGGGTGGCCTCTTAAAGAACACCAGTACTCACGAGTCTACTGTCCAACCCGCGAAGGCCGTTACAATGCAATTCTCCATTTCCAAGTCCCTATTTACTACTGCTTTGCTCACCACTTCTTCTATCGTGTTTGCAGCCCCCGTTGCCCATGCTGATGCTCTTCCTTGGGCTAACGCCAACCCACAGGCCCAGGCTGCTGCTAATGCCTACGCTGATGCATTTGCTGAAGCTGAAGCCATTGGTCATGCTGACCCAGGCGCCTATGCTTTGGCAGCCTCTGCTGACGACTGTGCCACCATCGGTTGCCATGCTGCCTGCGGTATGTTGATTATCGAAAGTCAAAAGTGTTCAGTCAGTGGAACCTTCTCAGGCCCATATCGCGAAGACTGCCTATGTGATGAAGGGAGCCCTTTCTTGGAGCAATATCCAGAATGTATGGAGTGTGGTTGGACCCTGTGGAAGTACTATAGTGGCTATGTGGTTGAAGCTTTGAGAGCTTGTGGCACTCTATCCACTGAGCCAACTGGAACTCTAAGATGCTCTACCACCTTGACCAGTTCCTATGAGATCGATTCTGATATCAATTATACAACCTTCTTGTAGGTATTGGGTTTCTAGCACTGCCTACTGTGCCTCGATTGATTTATTCTTGAGATCTCAGCTCTTTTTTGTTGGCTTTTTTGGTTCTTGAGGCACCTTTTGAGATCCTTTATGATATTGATAACTTTTATAGTTCAAATACACACTTAGTTTAACTAGTTTGTAGAATCTTGCTGCGATTGATTGGTGATCCCATAATCAACGGAATCAAGCTAGACATTTGTTCAGCGTTAATCCGTACCTTGCTAAAATCTCATAATCTGCAAGTATACAACGATATTGATTTGTTCTGAGACCACACTCAAGTCATGGATCATGCAAATAAATAGAATAAATAGTAGCACATGGTACCTGTATCAGAACTCTCTTCTTCTGTAGCTCCAGTAAGTGCTCCACACCAACTTCCAGTAGCTCACCTTTGTTCCTCTTCCATCGACATCAAAATCCTTCTTCTCCAGCTGAGATAAGTACTCACTCAACGGCACCCCAATCATAAATGGAACAAACACACAATCAGGCACCCCACCTCTCCACATCTTTGCCCTCTCCAAGAGCATCTGATCCTGTGTATTTTCAACTACACTTCCAATCACACTCTTAAGCTCCTCCAACTTGGATCTTGCGGTCAACAAATGGTCATTTGCAGCAGTTGCCACAGCATACGTCACATCTCTCAGTGCATCTCTTGTTTTCTCCTTAGCTTCACCTTCCAAATGGCCCTGGAATAGTCTGTACAGATCCTCCTGTGTCATTCCAGCATCATTCATGTTCTCGATAGGAAGCATACAGATATCACGCTTAGCAAAGAATGGCACAGACATTACATTGGATGCTACTCCTGATCCTTGGCCCAGGTGTGCAACAATCTCAACCATAAGGTCTCTTACTCGCTGACTCTGCTCCAATAACGCGATGGTAGAAGGTGACAAATGTGGAGAGAGCAATAAAGATTGCACGAGGTATGCCCATTGAGAGTGATATCCTTCAGCCACAGCACCAAGGTCCTCCAATTCACGTAGGACAGGAGAGGCGAGGAGATGACGTTTCGTGGCAAATAATTGGTCAAAATGAGCTGGTTCTAGTATGAATCCTTCGGAAGCGGCAGCACTAAGGAGGATGGCGATGGGTTCGTTGATGGTTCTTGATTGCCTTAATGAGTGATTGACAGTATCTTCCCAGAACTTGAGCTTGAGATCAGCAGACGTGAATCCTGTAGCGGTGGAAGAGCAATCTGGCTGTAGTTTGGTTAGTTCTAGCTGGAGAGCACGTAGAGCGACATAGGTGGGGCGCACAGGTGATGGAATGTAGGCAGACAGAGCATGCGATGTGGGGTCCTGGGCTTTGAGGGCTGCTAGGCATGTGGATAGTGCTGAGGAGATTTGAAGTTGGGTGGGGGAATTGGAGTGCAGATCTCGCTCTGTGGCAATCTTTGTGTAGAGACGACGAGCAATGGGTGAAACCATAGCGTTGTTCTTGTTTGTTGTTCTTGATTGTTGTTGTTGTTACTGTTGGTTTCCGGGCACGTTTGTTTTTCTTTCGTCGAAGTTCAGTCTGTGGCCATACAGGAGAAAAAAAAAACAGAAGAGGGTTTCTACGAACTGCACTTCATCCCAATCGACTAACATTATGAAGATCGAGGAGCTATCGGTCAAGGAGAATACTTTAATCTACCTGGATATTCAGCAGGGCGCTAACCCGATTGGTAGAGTCGTGTGCTCGCTGCTCGATACTCTTGCCCCCATCGCTGTCAAACACTTTATCGACAGCTTATCATCCCTCAAATCGACTGCATTTCACAAAGTTATCAAGAACTTCATGCTGAGTGTCCCACTACCGTCTCTAACTACAGCCTCATCTGAGAATAGGGCCGAGTTCGACACTATCTTCAACCTCGCACTCAACAACGGCCATTTCTTCATTAACACATTTCCTGCACCACACCTTAACGGACAGCACACAACATTTGGCCGTGTCATATATGGCAAATCTACACTGCGCACGATAGAGTACACACAAGTGACATCGACACACGAGCCCGTCGAACCAGTTCTTATTGTTGACTGTGGTATCTGGAAAGAGAGTATGGGCGTACCCGTACACAATGCCTCTTATTCCACACTGGGTGGAGACATTTACGAAGAGTATCCAGATGACGAAGAATCATTTGACAAAGAGAAACCTGCTGAGTCCCTTGCTGCTGCAGAGAAGATCAAGGCATCAGGTGGTTTGTTGTTCAAGGAGAAGAACTACCGTGAGGCCATGTTCAAGTACCGCAAAGCTCTAAGATATGTTAACGAGTTGATTCCCGATGCCGATTCAGACAAGCTCAACAATGTGAAGTTTGAGGCTTTGAAACGCACATTATACTTGAATCTTTCGTTAGTGTGTAATAACTTGAAGGACTATTCTGCGGGAATCAATTATGCGACATACCTTCTTGACTCTAATGCTACTGATTCTGAGAAGGCTAAGGCATTCTACAGACGTGGCGTGGCGTTGTTCGAGCTGAAGAAATTAGATGAGGCACTGGCTGATTTCAGAAAGTCATTGGAATTGAGAGGAAATGATAAGGCCGTTGAGGTTAAGATTGCTTCCGTGGAGAAGGCAGTTGAAAACAAGAAGGAGAAGGAGAAGAAGAATTATGCTAAGTTCTTTGGTTAATTTTCGTTAGATACATACTGAGAACGTTACTTGGTTTCACTAATATGTTATAGATTGTGTTTTGGTGTGATGTAGGTGTCAGTCTTGATACCAGTGGGTAGTAAATATAACCATCTCTCTCTGGTATTTGATAAAACTGGGCATTAGGATCTACATTGTGCACCCGATGGGCAATCGATGAGAAGCTGGATAGAAACTCAATTGGACACCCTGATCCCTCCCTGATCCCTCCCTGATCCCTCCCTGATTCCTCCCTGATTCGACTACTCAGGAGCCAACTTCAATTCATATCGAGTGATTCGTTACTCATAGAACTATGACGTAGAGTAGGGACAAAGCCCCAGGCATGCGATAAAACTGAACACCTCTTTTTGGCCCGATTTGGCTTGGTATCATTCCAAAAAGAGCACCACGGTATAAAAACGGAGACTTTTCGATTTTGACTTTGACAGCGCGCTGCCCGGCAGGTTGATTGGCCGGAGTCGTGCAGATGTCTGCATGGAGATGCATGATGATTTCCGACAAAAAGCATTTCAGGGTGTCTTTGAGAAAACCGAACGCTCCTCCTCGGACCATGAACGATCCAGATCATTGATCAAAACGGCATGAATATCACCTGAAAGTGACTCCCCTCTCGCACAGTCTTCACCGGTTAGAATTGAGAGTATGTTGTCAGTGACTCGCTTGTTCGCTCTTTTGTGTGCAGTGTCACTCTTTGCTGTAAAAGCCAATGCCGAGGCGGATGCTCTTCCTTGGGCCAGCGCCAACGCGTATTCTCAGGCTGCTGCTAATGCCTACGCTGATGCATTTGCTGAAGCTGAAGCCATTGGTCATGCTGACCCAGGCGCCTATGCTTTGGCAGCCTCTGCTGACGACTGTGCCACCATCGGTTGCCATGCTGCCTGCGGTATGTTGATTATCGAAGGTCAAAAGTGTTCTGAAAACAAGGGGTACACGGGTCCGTATGATGTGAACTGTCTTTGCAGCGCTGATAGTCCATTTATTCAGAGATATCCTTCATGTATGGACTGTGGTTGGACTTTGTGGAAGTACTACAGCGGGTACGTTGTCGAGGCATTGGAAGCTTGTAGTACTTTATCCACTGAGCCAACTGGTACTTTAAGATGTTCCACTACTCTTACTGATGAATACAGCATTGATACCAACATCCAGGGATGTCAGTACCTCGGGAACTGTCCAGATCCTACATCCAGTACCATTGTCGTGAGTTCTTCAGACCAGCAGCCATCGATTGAAACCTCATCTGCTCAAGAGTCCTCTGTTCAGCTTTCCTCCACTACCTCTACTTCCATTACCTCTACCTCTACCTCTACCTCTACCTCTACCTCTACTTCCGCTACCAAATCTAGTACCACTGAGTACTTCGCAACCACCTATACCGTCACCACTGATTTGTCCTTGTCCTACAGCTACTCCCCAGGTGGAATCTCCAGTGACTGTTATACGACCACTCAACACTTCCCAGTTGGAACCAACAACCCAATCGATATGACCTTCTATTCATGGATGGAAGTCAGCTATAAAGGAGATAAGGAGAAGAGATTGACCAACACATGGTTTGTGTACAACTTCACTGATGATCAAACTGATGTGAGTGACATTGACTTTATTACTGGCACAACTGATAAAATAGGAGGAATTAATCCAGGTTCAGAGATTTGGATCAACAAGAAGCAAGGTGTGATTGGTCGTATTGGCACACCAACCAGTAACCCTGCTGCTGTCAATGGTGTACTCCGCATCACTATCAAGGGAACAAGATACATCTACGCCTATGACTGTTCCGAATCTAGGGGTGTTTTGACTTTTCTTACTCGCCTCACACGTGCTGACTGGGATTACTGTCTTCCAAACCAGAATTGGGGAGTGTACTACGAGCCATGGTGCACGCATGCTACTGAGCCTAACGACCGTCTCTGGGAACTGAGACCAAATAGGGAAGCACTACCAGAGTCATCATCTGAAGTATTAGAGAGTTCTTCTGGGCCTTCATCAGAGCAGTTATCATCAGATCTCACTGTCTCTTCCTCAAATCCTCCAGAAAGTTCCTCAAATCCTCCAGAAAGTTCCTCAAATCTTCCAGATGAGTCTTCTCCTGGTATCACAATTGAGTCTTCAGGCTCTCTAGCTTCCTCTTCAGACTCTTCTTCTGCAACTTCTGCTGATTCCTCTTCAGGCTCTTCTACCTCCTCTTCTGATAACTCTTCATCAGACCTTCCAGCTGAGTCTGCAGTTGACTCTTCTGTTTCTTCTACCTCCTCTTTGTCTTTTATCGCATCTCAGTTTTCCTCCTCTGCACCAACTGAACCATCACTAAACGGAGCCCTTAATGATAATGGTCTACCACAATGGTCCTTGACCGTTCCTGGGTCTCTAGGTCCATGGACCGAATTGACGTTCAACTCCACCAAGCTCGGTCCAATTGACTTCACCAATGCCGTACTTTTGGTCAATGGCGAAACAACCACCCGTGGTTCCACTGTGGAAATCACTTCTGAGTCCGTCTCTATTGTCTTCGATATTGTTGTGGAGATCACTGATGTCGTCACTATCAACTTTGGTGGTGAGTTTACTGGTACTGGCTCTGTCACTGCTAAAGGCACTTTGTCAATCACCACCCCCGATGAAGGTTCTGCTGTCAGATTGGCTAAGCGTGCTACTCAGACCTGGGAGTTTGAGTCGACTATTGAGTCTACTGAATCTTCATCTGCTTCTGTCTCTTACTCTGAGTCTGTTTCTAGTTCTATCTCTGGTTCCAGTTCAGTCTCTGAGCCATCCAGTTCTACATCTGCCTCTTCCACTGGTGGCAATGCTCCTGGTCTCACCTCAACTGTCACTGAATCCACTGCCAGTACCACTGTCATCACCATCACCTCCTGTGAAGAGAACAAGTGTCATGAGACTACAGTCACCACTGGCATCACTGTTGTCACTACCACTGTCGATGGAACTGTCACAGAGTACACCACCTACTGCTCAATCTCCACCGAAACCAAAGCCGAAACTAAGACCGTCCACAATGACAAGACCACTGTTGTGACCATCACCTCTTGTGACGAGGACAAATGTGTTGAGAAGACTGTGAATACTACTATCAAGCCAACGGGAACTTCTCTCACCACTTCTGTCTCCACCAAGAAGGACACTGTCACTACTGGCCAAGAGACCAAGAAGACTACCACCAAGACCACTGAGGTTACCTCAACTAAGACTGGCGCTGGTACTGGCACTGCTTCAGCCACATCCACTCAGTCCACCACTGCTTCCATCCAGACCACATTCACTGGTGCTGCTCAGAAGTTGGTGATTGGTACTAGCTTCTTTGCAGTTGTCTTCTCCATCTTGTTGATCTAATCAACAACAGTGTGTCCTCTTTCTATATATGCGTTAAGA
>JAJMLD010000159.1:0-10599 GCA_030569515.1 Barnettozyma vustinii | reverse complement strand
GTCGGGATGTGAAGAGTGGGTGGATGTAGGGAACAGGGTGGGGGATGGTCGAGACACATGGCATACAGGCTGAACCCATACATGCAGAGTGTGTACCCATACATGCAGAGTGTATACCCATACAGACACCGGTGTAGCCATACAGACATACACCCAGACGTAGACCCATAGGGTAGGGTGTAGAGTTACAGTACCGTAAAGTACCGCAATCGACACTTTTGAAGGCGCCGCCAGTATTCCATTGAGCCTTTGCTGCTTTGCACAGCTGTTTCATCATTTGCTGGTAACTTGAACATCTCTTCTGAGGATAAGGGAAAGTACATTTTGATCTGGGGTGGTGCTACACCCACTGGAACACTTGGGCTTCAATTGGTTAAGCAAACTTGTGGTTTGAAAGTGATTACAGTGGCCTCTCCAAAGAACTTTGAGTATTGAAGGGGTCTCGGTGCTGATCATATCCTAAACTACCTTGACGCTGATGTCGTCGAAGAGATCAAGGCTTTTGAAGGGGTGCACAATTCGTCTCTTTGTGTGCATCAATTCTACTCAACAAGTTCACTCAACGCTTTAAAATGACATCTACCACTTCTTCCAAAACCGTTTTGGTGACAGGGGCTACTGGATTCGTTGCTCTTCATGTCATTGGTGAACTCCTTGGCAAAGGATACTCTGTTGTGGGTACTGTCAGAGATGAACAAAAGAAGGAATCCCTATTGGCCAAGTTTGCCACTAAATTTAGCTCCAACTCAGACTTGGAACTGGTTGTTGTGAAAAACATTGCTGAGAGTGGTGCCTTTGATCAGCTGTTTCAATCAAATAAGAACGTCACAATTGTCTTGCATACTGCATCTCCATTCCTGTATGGTTTGACTGATTTGGAGGCTGGTTATTTGAAGCCTGCTGTTGATGGTACTTTGAACGTTTTGAAGTCGATTCAGAGATTTGGTCCCCAGGTCACTAATGTCGTTATCACCTCTTCGATGGCCGCTGTCCTTCACAAGGACAAATTGTCTGACGAATTCTTTGTCCATACAGAGGATACTTGGAGTCGTATTGAGTGGTTTGATGTGGGCAATTCCGATTTCGTGGCTTACACGGCTTCCAAGAAGTTGGCTGAACGCAGTGCTTGGAACTTTATCAAGGAGAACAATGTCAACTTCCAACTCAACACAATTACTCCACCGTATATCTTCGGTCCACAATACTTTGATCAAGACGCTAAGGCTGCGGCTTTGAACACTTCGTCCCAAGTGATCAAAGCTCTAGTTGATTCTGATCCCAATGACAAACAGATTGTTCAATGATATCTTCCTGATTCAAGTTGATGTTCGTGATGTTGCAGCCTTTCATATATTGGCCTTTGAAACAGTTCCAAGCATTGGTAATTGCAGATTGGCTCCAATTGCCTCGCATTTCTCCCAACAATCAATTTTGAATATTATCAATGACAACTTCCCTCAACTGCAAGGGAAGGTCGCCAAGGGACAACCTGAAGGTGCTGCTCGCTTGATTCAATGTCAATATGACAACTCAAAGAGTGTTGAGAAACTTGGTGGTTATAAATTCATTCCATACGAGAAGACCATTATTGATTCAGTGGCGCAGATTATCAAGGAATAGATAGATCTTGTGTTTTTTTTTGTGTTCATCAACCTCCGTTTTTGGTTTGACCAAAAAACGTAAACAAACAAAACGTAAACCACACACCTTCCCACCCATGTCCAAGCCATTATGGTTCGGAATTGCCACAGATCGGGGCTCTCCAAGCTTGAAAAGATTCAAGGCATTATTGAGCTCTTTGAACCTTCTTCAAGAGAGGGCTGAATGATCAAAGTTTGTCCTCCAGATCGTATGACTGGAGCAGTTCACCAAACTTGTAGACAAAGTAACTGATCCAACCACGCTCGATTCCGATTTCAAAAATCATCACTGTAATTTTCAAGATTTCAATGTGAAGCATGGGGCCACGGTCTTCAAGTATATCATGGAGACGGAGCCTCCAAACCATCAAGTAAAGTCAACTTGCAGACGGCACTGTAACTTTACCCTCTCCGCTATGGGTACCTATCTGGGTGTATGACCTTCCCCATGTCTGGCTGCATATCTGTATGGGTATGCTCTCTGCTGGTGTCATATCCAGTCTTCGTTGACAGATCCATTGTTCCAACCTCCTGTTGGTAAGTGATTACTCAGTTCTGTGAGAAATAGTACCAACGATTAATACCGTCACCGCTTACCTACTAGCTGTATCATATGCGCCCTTAATTTCCATCACCTCCTTGCGGAGATAAGGGATTTATCCCACCCAAACAGGCAGGCCCAAACTGCAGGATTTACGTCATTGATGATCAATATATAACTAGCGGACCATAATGGTGAAGATAGGGGCTTCTTGAACTCTAGTGGATTATTTAAGGAGGAAAGTCCCCCCCGAATTCATAGTCCAAAAGCATTCAACAAGTCATCACAAAAACATAGAATATGACTGAACCGCAAGATTTTGTCACTTGGAAAAACCTGGGGAAGTCCGGTTTAAAGATCTCCAACATCATTGTCGGCTGCATGCAATTTGGTTCCAAGGGTTGGATGCCATGGCTTGAGGATGATGAGGAAAAGGTCTTTGCGATCCTAAAAGCTGCTTATGAGGTCGGCATCAGAACCTATGACACTGCCGATATCTATTCTAATGGACTCAGTGAGATACTTTTGGGTAAGTTCTTGAAGAAATATGCCATTCCGAGAGAGAGAGTTGTCATAATGACTAAAGTTTATTGCCCTATAGACCCAAGCTATGGGCACGGTGACCATTTGTTAGTAGATAAATTATGGAGTGAAGAGAAACGCATTAACTTGATAAACTCCAAAGGCCTGTCTAGAAAGCACATCTTTGATGCAGTTGAAGGTTCTTTGGAAAGATTGGGTCTTTCATACGTTGATGTTTATCAGATTCACAGAAATGATCTATCTACGCCACCTGAGGAGATCATGAAGGCTCTGAATGACGTCGTTGAGTCTGGTAAGGTTCGCTACATTGGTGCTTCTTCCATGAAAGCTGTTGATTTTGTTACTTTTCAGGACATTGCCGACAAGAATGGCTGGCACAAGTTTGTCAATGTTCAGAGTAAGTACAACCTTCTATCCCGTGAGGATGAGCATGAAATGAACTACTATGCTGACAAGACTGGTGTTGCTCTTACTCCATATTCGCCATTGGCCTATGGGTTTCTAGCCAGACAACTAAGCAAGGACAAGGAATCACTTCCAACTGATAGAGCAAAGTCATACGCAGGGGCTCGTGAGATCTTCACCGAAGAAGACGCTACAGAATCTGACAAACAGATCATTAGACGTGTCGGTGAACTTGCAGAGAAGCACAATAGTTCGAGAACAACTATTGCGTTGGCCTGGCTGATTGCTAAAGGGGCAAGCCCAATTGTTGGTATCAGTAAGGTTGAAAGACTCAAGGATCTTGTTGCTGCTGCTCATCTAAAGCTTGACGCTGATGAGTTATTGTATTTGGAAGAACCTTATGAGCCAAAACTGAGAGAGTTTATTGGTTAGGTCTACCAATTGTATCTGAATATAAGTATTGTGAATTGTTTCAAATATCTAGTAATTATTTGACTGTCGAAAAGTCCAGGATTGTACCATACGTTTAACTTTTAAGTAGATTTGTCTTCTCTGAACAGGAATCAGGCTTCTTATCACCTGACCCGGACCCCCTCTTAATTCCACCATTTCGCATCTTAAACAAGAGCGGCTATACTTTGCAAATTACCAGAACCTCCGACCTCGTCGATTCACTAACACCAAACCTTGACTTCAGTTTGTCGGACGAACTTTCTGCTGCTGATCACATGGTGTATTGCAATTTACAATTTGCCTCGCTCTGTTAGATGGTATCAGTTGCTTATTTCCGTTTACAACAGCCCAATTACCAGGTGATTCTTAGTCTTAGAGTTACGGTACATCATGGCGGTCTATGAACTTCCCCGGAAAGATGATCTTCAGCCACGACAGCATGGGTATCGGACTCAAAGACCACAATGTAGTCGACCGTCTCGTTCGCGAGAGTGGACTCCCTTTTGTATCACGACCTGTGATGCTTGCGAAGGGTGAAGCTCGACCAGTGAAAGTCTGGCCTGATGATGGCAAGGGCTGTGCTTGGATGCCCAAGATTACCAGGCGGAGTGTAGGAAAATGGCTCGTTGAAGTAGCTGAAAGCAGCGAGTGGGATGGGCAGTCACCTGTACTTAGCAACTGAGATATCATGGATTGCTTGGAAAGGAGTATAGGCTGGCTTAATATGGTTGGAGTCGGATTTAGGTTTTCTTGGTTTGTTTCATGCTAGCTATATATTATAATTTTAGCGGTCTAATGCAAACGAAAATAGTTGGTTCAAATTTATTATTGTCATGTTTTGGAAATGAGTTCTTGTTGAAATTAAAAGGCGCCATAATATGTCTCCTATTTATCAAAAGATAATATTAACAAGTAACATATGTGTTATATTCAAATGATCTAAATCAGCTCCAAATTAGCATAAGTCAACCAATATATGCTTAACTCTACTATTGTATTACCATGGTATATACTGAAATGGAGGGTTGTCAACCGATCGAGCTAGCCTTCGCTACTCTTACGTCGGTAAAGGGTATTTTCTGGGTACTTTTTTTTTTGCCCCATGACGGATCTCTAAGATAAGACGCAGTTGGAAGTTGATCGCTTGGTACTTTTTTAGAGATAACCATATCTTCCAGAGAGCTTAAAATTCACCTAATCAAAGGCAATTGTCCAATAATAGGGATAAGAATGCGGGGGCCGGCTTTCCGGCTGTTCGAGCTGTTGCGAGGAACCCACCATGCCACCACCAAAATTAAACGTCCTCTAAATCCGGATAATTTCGCCACTCCAGCAGCGCTAAGCCCAATAATGACACTTCCGTAATTAATTAGACTACAAGTAGGTGTCTATGTCTGACTGTGAACATACAGAACCTGTATATTATACAAGAGAACCAAGTAGTTGAAATGCGGATTTCTTGTTGAAAAGAACGGCACAGATATCCTACTTCGACTCTCCAGAATTCAATGTGCATTATCTATGTAAGATCAATGAGAGTAGATTATTATTGAGGGTATGGTCGACTCGATTCCGCCCCCCTAGTGATGAACAGTCCACTAAACGTCGGATTTCTACACCAGCACTAACGCAGAGGAGGTCACTAATACTTTCAATCAGTGTCTCTAAAGAATCGTTATCCTTATCTTCTACCTATCTATCCATCATTCCGTAGTATTACATGAATTAAATGCTTTACTTGTGATTGATATTATTGAAAGCACATCGTGACTCTATGTTTGCAAAGATATACACACTTAATTTTTGGGATTAATTAACTTACTCCATTACAATGGCACTGAGTCAACACTTATAGCTGTTCCAGCAGAGCCTACTAGTCTGAAGAGTCAGGACGATAGCTGATGTTTGGACCTTGCTTTTCTCTATCAATTCTATCAGTGAGGGAAACACTCATTGACTATCCCAACAGAGTGTTTCCCTCAGATAGCACGCACGGTAGCCTAAATATCTGACTTCGTCCTAAATCTTTCCATTTTTGGCGTGAATGAAAATCTCTGTTGGAGTTCTTACCTCTGATTGGACGTTGTGTGATCCTATCTGCTCTTCTTTTGGGTGGGTCACCGAAATCTCACAGCTGACCAACCTATAGCTGCAGTACAGAGATAAGAATGGTCAGGCTATTTTGGATAGGTAGTCATCCCAGGGCTCTTATCCAGGCTTCTGAGTATAAATACATTCCTAGGAGACCATAGATTTACTTTATGTCATTAACTATTTTATTAACTCTGTCGTTGGCCACAATGAAGTTATATTCCCTGGTTTCATTCGCTGCTCTCACTCTCGGGTTGGTTATTGATAAGGACCTGCTTCAAAAGAGAGACATCGCCCCAGTCGGCTCTTTGTTGTATTCCAAGCAGGTTGCATTGGATGGAAATTCATACTATGTCCCACACACTCCCGTCTACACTGTCGGCACAAGTGAAT
The DNA here is from genome assembly GCA_030569515.1 of Barnettozyma vustinii. Classification (NCBI taxonomy): domain Eukaryota; kingdom Fungi; phylum Ascomycota; class Saccharomycetes; order Phaffomycetales; family Phaffomycetaceae; genus Barnettozyma; species Barnettozyma vustinii. The sequence goes on along the minus strand of JAJMLD010000159.1, from coordinate 4,533 downwards.
TAAAGGTCCAATCTGGTGCCTTCGGTAATGCTTTGTTGTTCCCACTGACCGTTGTCGAATTCTCGGAATTGTGTGCTAACTCTATTCTCAACATCTCCTCTGAATTTACTGAGAAAGATGATGTTTTTTCCAAGAGCTTCCTCGAGACGTTGATTGTCTCTAGTGCTGACCTTGGTTCTATCAGTTTGGAGTCCGCATCATCGTTGTTAATTGCCTCTACTCCTGTCAATATCACCCATGGTCCATACTTTGGCTCTTATTCGAATGGAGTACTGCAAATCTTTGAAGCTTACAGATTATACCCTGACTTTTATCAGACTTTCCAAGTCGGAATCGTTCCCGACTCTAATTCCGAAGATGGGTTCGAAGTACTTCCAGCTGCTATTGGAAGCGCTCATTCACAAACTGTCGCTGTTCCATCTCGTCTCTACTTCACTCCGTGTGAGGAAAAACCATTGAGTGGTTATCGTGTTGCGATCAAGGATTTATATAACATTAAAGGTATCAAGACCTCTGGTGGTTCAAGAGATTACTTCAATCTTTATCCGGAAGCTACTGAGAATGCCTACAGTGTCCAGAAGTTAATCGATCTTGGTGCCATTATTGTTGGTAAAGTGAAGCTTTCCCAATTCGCGAATGGTGAGAGTGCTACTGCTGATTATGTTGACTACCATGGTGCTTTCAACCCTCGTGGTGATGGGTATCAACAGCCATCCTCTTCCAGTTCAGGTTCTGGTGCTGCTGAGGCTGCTTATGATTGGTTAGACTTCACTGTTGGATCTGATACCGGTTGTTCTGTGAGATGTCCTGCCAGTGCTCAAGGTTTGTTTGGTATTCGCCCAACTTGGAATGCGATCTCTTTGAAAGGTGCTATTCCAATGTCTGCGTCGATGGATACTGCTGGTTATTTCGCTAGAGATGCTCATTTGTTCAAGATCTTTGGTGACGCATGGTATGGTAATGAAAGTGCCGAGATATCTACAGAGTATAATAGTTACCCAAAGCAGATTACTAGTTTCATCGACGAAGATTATTCTTATGCTCCTGATGAGGTTCAGTCTATCTATTATGAGTTTATCAACAAAACAGCGGACTTCCTTGGTGCCGAGATCGAATTATTTAACGCTACTGCTTCCTTTGAGAGTTCCACCAACCAATCCATTGTGGAAGCTTTCAACAACACTTGGGGTATTATGGCTGGATACGAACAGTACAACTCGATCTGGGTGCCTTTCTCAGAGGATTATCAAAATGCGTTTGATGGTGATTTGCCTTTCCTTGATCCTGTTCCAAAATTCAGATGGGAATATAATTACAATGTCTTTGGTGAGGAAGGCTATAACAACGCAGTTTCCAATAAGCTACTGATTGATGCTTGGTTCAATTCTGCAGTTCTCAATGTGGATTCAGAAACATGCTCAAGTTCTATCTACATATATTTGTCCAACACTGGCTCAACATCATACAGAAACGTCTACAGAACAGCACCAGCACCATCAAGAGGTGGCGGAGGTTTTTCTGCACTCAGTGTCTCCCCATTTGCAAGAACACCAGAAGTGGTGGTCCCATTGGCAGAAGTGGCTTATAACTCAACAATCACAGACACTGAGAAGTTCCTTCCTGTGACTGCAACAATCGGTGCTGCTCCTGGTTGTGACTTTATGTTATTGGGCCTTGTTGCTGATCTCCAAGATGCTGGTATCATGAAGGCTGTGAAGACTGGTCCAACTATGTACTAAGTATATATACCGTATAATAGGGCATGGTGAGATCAAAGTGTATTTGCCGTTGCTTTGGAGAAAACTATACCTTCGTTTTCAATAAAAGAGTAGAACATCAAAGCTATCCATGCGTGTTACGATATCGATTGCCAGGACCAGACAGTTACGTCATCCCATATCATGAGCTGGTGCGAATACCAGACAGATATAATTTCAATTACAACTCCCCACGTGCAACCCCACCTTCATACGGTAGACCAATAGGATTCCATCTTATCAAAGGATTCGACCGAGGATTCGACCGAGGCTGGACACTCTCATGAGTAATTTTCCAATATTGAATGACCTTCTAAGTGAATCATCATTCAATTTCACATAACTCTATCATTTTTTACCCAATTACGTTTATTCCTAGACCTAAAGAAGTATCCTAGTGCTTGCTAGAGGTCGGGAAGTCAGTCGGACCAAGTATTTACCAATCTCAACACTTAGGATTTGAAAACAAGAATAATAGATCCTCTTTAAAGGAGCATATTGGACTGCAACTAACTTTTAATATATAGTGAGGGCCGCCTTTAATTATTGACTCTCAAAGCAGTATTTTCAATAAATTGGAGCAGGATTTACCTATCAATGTGTTATCTTATGCTATCTCATGATTTCTTTGAAGAATCTTTCTTGTGAAGTTTGACACATTTTTGAACACTCTCCCAGAGATCTTTCTTTTCCAATAGAGTAAATCCTCGATCACTTACTTAGATTCAATTAAAATGTTCTTTTTCTATAGAATGGCAGTATCTAAAAGTATTTAGACCAAGATTTGATCCTGTTACATCCAATCTGAGATCTGGATTTATTGCTCGTTTCATTGACACAAGAAAGCACACAACTAAGTCAGCTTCACCATAACAATGACAACTTGGAAACTAAAGGGCGTTCATGTAAAATTAAGGGATTATTTTACAGAGTAGAAGCATTTATTAGGCACTTCTATCTAATTTATACCCCAAAATGATACTCGGTGGAGATTTGATGGTGCCTGCTGGGGATTATTAGTATGACTCTTTCGTTTTAAGGGAGCTTCAGGCACTTTAATACTTGCAATAGATAAAATCTTAGGTATTAAGAGTAATTTTTGAAGAGTATTCTAGTGAATGAGGCCATTTTGATATTTCCAAAGACACTAATAGTGGAAAAATGTCTCCCAACGCGTATCTGTTTTGATGGAGACCGCTCTACAGGAACGATATCAATCTTATGGCCTTTAATGGCCCCTAAAACCTTTGAAGGCAGTCAGAATTGGCTCAAGTGGATACAATGGGTATTCTATAGTAGTATCAGCTATGTTACTGCCTAATTTGTGGCTTTTTGTCCCGAAACGCGTAGTATTAGAATGGAGACGCGTAAACAATGGGGCCAAAGCTTTGGAACCGGTTCTGGAGCTCTCCAAAGCCATTGAAAAATAGCTGGAACTCTCAAACACAACTTAATCAATCAGTATTGAGAATCTACTTTTGTGTTTCTCGGAATTTTCAAAGACAAGAGAAATACGGAGATACAGTAATGCAAACAACAAATGGAAACAATGGGACGAGGCAGGATGGCTCACAGTAACGAAGTGCACATGGTTGGAACCATCATTCGACTCCTCTCAACTTCCTGGGATCAATGCTGTCACTTTCAAAGGGCCCTGACCTCTATTCCTTCGAGTGAGTGTTTTGGGCCTATGCACGCGCATGAAGTATTGGATTTTTTCATGCAGCCCACAACCCGAGTGAAACATGTAAACAAACAAATCAACGCGTCAGTGCATATAAAAGAAATCATGCCCATTCCCAAAACAGAGCGTACACGCTCGATTGGGAGCTTTGGATGCATGGAGTGAGCACACTTGTGCATATGGTCAGTCCAGGGCCATTTTGTTCTGGTACAGATCACACATGCACACCCGCTCCCAAAAACTATAAAGGGAGGTGGTCTCCCACTTTTCCTCTTAGTAAAAATTGTCTAGTCTGTCACCACTATGAGCCAACCATGATACTGTATGTATACTATGTCTCTTCCCTACACATCATGGCTTCCTATTCACCTCTATGATACTCTGTGATGTTGTTCCACGGGTTTGAGGTTTTTTGATACAGACTCTTGGGTCTCTAAACCGTGACTCTGCCTCTGTTCTTCGATACCATTTAGTCTTTCTTGTTCCATCCTGTGTTTCTTGTCTCCATCCAGGCCTCTACCTTGTTATCGCCTCTTGTCTTGTCCTGTCTGGTATTGATCAAACCTCCTTGTCTCCATTCTGTCTTGCTATACCACATTGTCTCTTCCCTAATGACTTGTTTTCCTGTTATCCTCGCTATGTATTTTAATCTTCTTGATACCATCAAGCCCTAACTGATCCATATTGACTATTCTTGATCAATCTTGATAATTACTCTTTAATCCATCCTGTCCAACTATCCCCCCTTCTTTACATGTGTGTTGTTCCACGGGTATGTGTGTGTTGGTACAGACTGATGAGTCTCTAAACAGTGTTCTGTTGATCCTTTCTGAATTTTGCCCTTGTCTTCATTCTATGATCTTGTGGTCCCTATTGCTGTTGTCATTCCTGTTACTAGACATGGCACTTTCCCCAAATTTTTGTATTCGTGATCCGTAGGTTGACGGATCAGTCAAAACCAAGGATATCCGTATCCACATCCGTCACGTGTCCCAAAGTGGAAAATTTCCTGATTTGGTACAATTAGATATTCAGTTAAATCTAAAGCAGGACGCGTTCTGGCTTCTAACGTTCTTCAAATATTTTTATATC
>JAJMLD010000158.1:0-10772 GCA_030569515.1 Barnettozyma vustinii | reverse complement strand
GGCTGGATTGTCTCTTGAGTCTGTGAAGTTGAATGGACCAGATTTATGGAAGGTGCTGATTGGAGGAGACTCAGAAGGGTGGAAATTTGACCAACTTGCCTTTAAGTATTACAGCCCAGAGACGCTCTATGATGCGTACCTCTTATCTGAAGATGATGAGTTCGCCGACTTCTCCGCTTTCACAGATTATGTTTATAAAAACTATCACTTGAACGAATGGCAGATCTTGAAGGCCATCGAGAAGCACAATGAAACTGTTGGCCGAAACGGTGATTATTCCAAAACTATTGCCATTCCAAAAACTATATTCAGGGGAGACCAGTTAAACTTGAAGCTTGGTCGTTGGGGTGACAGTGATGACATGGGATGCTTTATGGTTACAGACGTGCTCGCGCCTGAATATGGTGGTTGGAAGAATTCCTTACCACTTCCAGAGCCTGTGGTCACAGATGCCTGTAATCAGATTGAAGTGATGATCAAGCAGGTGCGTATCAGACACGATGACTTGAAGCTGTCTAATATGATATTCACGAAGGGACGTGTTCACTTCATTGACTTCGGTCTCAGCACGTATGTCAGAAACAAGGAAGAGGATGAGTTGGATGAGATGGTGAGAGAAGATCAAGAAACTGTCAAAGACTTGCTACTCTGTAGCCTATAAGGGTACTGGGAATATTATTGTGTATTTGCTACAAATGTTGAACAACCTAAATTCACAGTGTTCCACTCAGACCTTGCTCCCAGTGAAAAGCTCTACAGCTCTACGTTTTCTCCACAGTACATTTGACCAGTGCTCCGGGTCACAGGCCGTGGCGCTGTTGAAGATCTTGTGCAGCAGACCTGTCCCTTACGGCCGTTGAAACTGTTTTATGCAAATATCTGCAACTCAGTGCCTTTCAAGCCCTCTTCTTGACGCCAGGTAATATGTGCGTATAGAGGTGGTCGTTAGTTTTGCTCTTATACCCTATGTAGCAGCAGCCAGAGTTAAGCTCACAAGATTGCCTAGAAATCTCTCTGCCGGCTGCTGTCTTATCTGTAGCCGGCGTGTTTTGAGCCCACTCCGCCTACAGTTACTAGTACTATGTGCAGGAAAACTCTCACACAAAAAGATCCCTTCACAGCGCTCCCGAAGAAACACTCTTCTGTTTTCTTCGGGGTTTACCAGAAGAGGGTGTTTTTGTGTCTGTCATTGTTGGGAACAGTGATTCAATGATTAGTGTTGCTCCAGATGCCAAGATCAGAATGTACATAGTGCTTGCACGTGAGGGCACCACATCTGATGATATTGTTTTTGCCAGTTTGTTGAAGGCCTACGAAGACAGACCTGATGTTATCTCTCTTTCCCTTGGCGCTGATCGTGGTTACATCACCCGCCAAGTGGCCGTCCTTGCTGCTAAGATTGCTAACGAGATCACTATTCTGTTTGCTGCAGGTAACAGTGGTGAATTTGGGGTTTACACTGCCTCCAATGGTGGTTCTGGTAAGAATGTCTTGGCTTTTGGTTCCACCAATGCTGTTCATATACTAGGTCATGAGGCAGCTGCTGTCTCATCAAGCGGTGAAAGCAAGACTTTTGGTTACTGGTAACAATGTGGCCGTTTTACTAAATCTGGAACTTTTAAAGTACGTATCGAAGATTCCAACTCTTGCACCGGCTCCAGTAGTGCTGATGATAGAACCTCACTGGTTGCCAGAGGTGGTACACGTTATGTTGGTGGCTTGTTGAACGGTCTCGATTCTCGTGGTTGGGAATCCGCATTGCTGCTTCGAGGTGCTACTCAAGATTTGACTTACTTCAACGTTCCTATTGTTCCAGTCATCAGTTGCAAAAACTTCGTCAAATTACCTATGAATTTGCTCAATGGGCAATTGAAGAGACCGAAGCTGGTAAACTATTGAGATCACCATCACTGATGCAGTATTCAAAGACACAAACATCAAGGCTGGGCAGATGTCCTACTTCAGTTCATGGGGTCCAAGTTTTGAGAATAACTTCTATCCTCAATCTCTGCTCCAGGTGGTTCCGTGTTCGATTGTGCTATTGATGGTGGCTACAGTGTTGTCTCTGGTACCTCTTTTGCCTGTCCATACGCTGCTGGTTTGGCCACCTTGTACTTGTTTAATTTACCAGGTGCCAGCCCAGAGACATTGAAAGCGAACATGATGAGTACTACCAAGGACTTGTTGCTGTACAAATCCTATACCAACAATAATTTTGATACCTCTACTATCGATACCTCTAAGGATGCCCCATTGATTCAGGCCTGTGCTGGGTTGATTGATGCCATTAAGATGATTGACCAAGGTACGAAGATCACATCCAAGCCGTACTTGGAGTTGAATGATACGGTCAACAGAGTCGAAGAATTTGGGATCACCATTCTAAACAGCCCCCAAAGCGCGCCCGATTTTCCTTTTTTTGTGAATCCAGTCAGTCCACTGAGCCTCATTTTTGTGAGATTTGCCCATATTGAGTCCAGAGATGTGATCAGTTATGGTTGCTTCCAAGTGGATAACTAAAACACAACCGTTGAAGGCATTGTCTGCCATCATATGTGCAACTTTGTGCGAATTTGAACCCGTTTAAGATAGGTTACCACAACCTTCACACAGGCTGAAACAGTTGTGAGCTATACGTTCCAAAAATTCTCAAACCCAGTATATTTGTTTGTATATAAAGCTATTGCTTGTTTTGAAAGAATTGAACAAGTACCCCAAGTACCGAGTAAGTGCAATTCTTGGTCCTCATACGCCAAGGTTCATGTTGCATGCATCTGTATTTTGAAGTTTCCTGAACACTTCGGCCACAACAAGATCTGACAGCTCGATCTTTTTGCCAGTGTCTTGCTGATGTGAATGGATGTTCTCTTGGAACCACTTGCATGTCCAGTGATTGCTCTGAAAAGCGTGTTTTCCCACTCAGAGAAGGTGATGCGAAAACTAATCACTTTCTCCATCTTTTCACTGCTCTCGAATGCATTCGTAAGGCAGGAAGGACCACTCAGCACTTCTTTGTACACTCTATCAATTTTAGCTTTGATTGTTCATACTGCGTGATTCTTATCTGCGTCATTTAGGGTCTTCACATTAATGCCTGGGGGAACTTTTAGCAGTTTGAGGATTGACATAGTGAACCTAGTCTTTAGCAGCGGCAGTGATGAAGAAGACTTTCATTAGCCAGAGAGCTTCTTGAATAATTCATGATGTTGCCACCTCGTCCTTCATTTTCACCACAATGATTCTCACAGTCCTTTTTATCACCTTCACTGTGACGGCTCTCGGCAGAGTCAGAAAGAACTTTCCTGATCAACATTGTGCTCAGCATCGAGAGTGAACCTAAAGGTGTGGATTCTGGAGATGATACTTGTTGGGCTCCTGGTACTGCAGGTAAGTGTCATACTGAATCAATGCCTTATCGAGTCTTCTACTGCGGCCGTTAATGACATCTTCGTTAGTGGATGTGTCTACTGTATCTGAAAGTGTACAGCTTTGAGGCCCAAAATCAATCGATTAATTCTGTGTGCTACTTTCAAAGGTAGGTGCGGAAAAGTTTTCAAGAAGAACAACCAAAACACTAAGATATACAGGTTCCTGAAAGATACTGGTATTATCACTGGCTAACTTGTACTTGCAAAACCTGAAGCATGTTGTATTCAGTTTCCTAGGACATCAGTGCAAGGTGCCATATCACTGCACGGCGTGAATTATAGGTGGAATGAGGGATGCTTACAAATGGTAAATTGTTAGCTTCTCATGTTTTTTTTTGTAGACCCGTTTTCTTTACGGAAAATGTGAGTGTGGGAAGTGGGGAAACAGTGTGACAAAGTTGTGTAATATTGGAAAACAATTTAGAAGCACTGAAGTAGACCAATACAAAAAGAATAGAGAAGCACTAAAGTAGATGATTGCGAACACAAGAATGGACTCACAGGACTGCCGTTGCTCGGCACAAGAATTTCCAAGGCTAGTGTTTTATGTGCAACCCTGGCAACCGCAAAAACAATTAGTAATTCATGGCTTACACTGGTTACAATGATTATGCTAACTACTATGCACCCATCAAATCCCGTGAAGCTATTTAAACAGTCGCAAATGTCCATCTTCACATCATTTTGCGAAGAAAAAACCGTCACTTACACATATCAAGATGCCATTTAAGACAGGATTTAACCCAGTTGCTCTCCAAGATACCGACGTTTTCAAATCAGCGCAACTTGGTGCCAATAAACTAAAACACAAAATTGCTTTGGCTCCACTAACCAGATTTAGATGTTACGACAATGTCCCAACTCAAACCAAGTTAATGGCAGAGTACTACTCCCAAAGAGCCACTGAAGGCGGTCTACTAATCACCGAAGGTGTCTTTATCTCACCAGAAGCCAGTGGTTACAACCCAGCCCCAGGTATCTGGACCAACGAGATGGTTGATAAGTGGACCGAGATTATTGGTGAAGTGAAGAATAAGAAGAAGGCTGTTGTATTCATGCAGTTATGGAACTTGGGTAGACAGTCATCTCCAGCATCTTTGGCAGATAAGGGTTTGCCATTCGTCTCTGCTTCTGATGTTTACATGGATGGTGCTTCTGAGCAGGAGGCTAAGGAGTGCGGCAACCTTCTTAGATGCTTGACTGTTGAAGAGATCAAGGAGCACACTGCTGCTTATGTTCACGCCGCCAAGAACGCTATCAAGGCCGGTGCCGATGGTGTTGAAATTCATAGCGCCAACGGTTACTTGCTAAACCAATTCATTGACCCAAAATCTAACAAGAGAACTGATCAATATGGTGGTTCCATTGAAAACAGAGCCCGTTTCACCCTTGAGGTTCTTGATGCCGTCATTGAGGCTGTTGGTGCCGAGAAGGTCGGTATCAGATTCTCCCCATTCGGTACTTTTGGTGATATGAGTGGTGTTGAGGACCCAACTTTGCTTGCTACTTATGCCTACCTCTATGGTGAGTTGGAAAAGAGAAAGATTGCTGGCAAGGAGATTGCCTACATCCATCTTGTCGAGCCACGTGCCACGTTATTCTTCAAGGAAGTTGAGGATGTTGACGTTAAAACCTCTAACAATGTCATTTACTCTATCTGGACTGGTACGATCATCAAGGCCGGTTCTTATGCTCTAAACCCAGAAGCCGCTATTGAGGATGCTAAGAAGCCAAGAACTATTTTGGCTTATGGTCGTTTCTTTATTTCTAACCCTGATTTAGTTGACAGACTAGCTAAGGGTCTACCATTGAACTCTTACGTTAGAGAGACTTTCTATGCTGAGACTGGTCATGGTTACACTGACTACCCAACTTATGAGGAAGCTTTGAAGGATCCAAAGTTTTTGGAGGAAGAAGCCAATGACTCTGGTGAGTGGTCATACAACGCTGCTTCTAAGCGCTAATTCATAGACTTTTTAGAGTAATATTATAGAGTTTGCCTCACCGATTGTAGCCTCTGAAAGTATGCGATCATCTCTGATCATTAGCACCGACCTCTCTTGCTGTGTTGCATCCTTAATAACTTCAGAGACCCCTTCATACTGGCGCTGGAGTCTTTACTTGGGTGTTAGCTTCCATTGCAATAAACAAGGCAATTGTCCGGAACACTGAAAATTTTTACACACAAGGAAATCATTAGGAGTCAGAATTTGTGAACTGAGAGAGCTTCAAGTTCAAATTGGCTTATTGTCAATCAGGAAACCATGTCTACTGTGCGAACAAATGTTTGTGAACTCGCATGTACTACGCACACTATACGACAGACACAAGGATTGAATCAGGTAAACAACTGTAAAGAAAGAAGATCATGCTTACGACGTATCAAAGCTCCTGGTGCTCTCTCTTCATAGAGGAATCAGGATCTTCACAGTTATGAGCCTTACAAGCACAGCATCGTATGTGGTAATTGGCCCAAGGAAGCTGTGTAACTCAACAGTCCTCTCAAAGCGAGACCACTCATCGTCTTCTTCTCTCTCTTAATCTTTGTGTGCACGACCCTGCTTTGCCGTCTGTCGTTTTACAGACCTATTGATCACTAGTATCATCCACAGTCTGAAGATGGTCCAGGCAATCTTCTAGTTGAGTACCTTCGCCAATGTTGTCCATTAGCAGGATCACAGTTGTATGGGGTTGAGATCTACTACCTCTACGAGAAATTCTTCCCTCATGCCACTCTTAAAGAGATGACTCCGTATATCTTCCCCAAGTTCTTGGTGAGCCTCACATTCCTTGGGGTTTTCCTTTTCATGATGTAGTGTGTTTTGTACAGAGTCATGCTGAATCCGTTTGTTCTTATCCAGGACCACCATTTTCGATATATAATCACTGCGCCAACTCTGCTGATTTAGAATTTTTAGTTAGATAATGCAGGTCGTATATGCGTCTCGACTCTCTTTGCATAAATACCCCTTTATTATTTCAACTATAGAGAAATCCTAATGAACTTTTCTCTCCATCCTGAATTCCTGGAATATGTGCCAAAAAAAAAAAAATCCGAAATTTGTGTTGAACAATTTGGTCCGTGAAAATGCAGCCTGTTGCATCTTTTTTGTAGCCATAGAAAGGGGTCGTCAAAACGTGTGCCAAAACGTGTGCGAAAACGGTTCCCTACAACGTGCTATAGGGACAGACATGTTAAGCATTCTAGTACTTTGATCGGCATTTCTGTATGACCCCACTTAGCCTATTTGTCAGCAATGTGAGACACACACACACATTTGACAGGTCAGTCAAGCAGGTTGATCTATTACTAATTCATTTGCTCCTTCACTTCTACAAGTGACAGCTATGAAAAGACTGTCAGGTGCTCTCTAGTGCAACCGTCTAACAGCCAAGGAAGGAGTCATATTTCTTGAACTCTCAGTTCCTGGCATTTTAATTTACCTTCACAAACATGCGTTCATCTACCAAAAAGTTCACTTTTCAACCACTTTCCATTACGTGACAGTAATTTCCTCGAACTCGTGAGTTAACCAGTTCAGGATAGGCAACTCGTGGAGTTGACTCGCGAGTCACGAGTTGGGGATTTTTCTCAACTCGTCGCAACTCTAGTTGGAACTCTACCTTTGAATTATTGTCATTCCTTTCCTACAGAAAAGAAGATTGCAAATTGATCTCTTCTTTAATTGCATCAAGGATACGGGAGGGTCTGTAACAACATCTTTGGTTATTTACCACTACAGAATTTGCAGCTCAAGGTTGCCCATGACCACGTCATTGAAATTCTGAAATTCAGGGGTAAGTTTTCAGACTTTTTCTTGGCCTTGAAAGTCATACACACTCAGATTAAACAAGTGCACTTTTAACCCTGTGTCCCGAGAGTGCTATGAACCTAGTTCACCACAGTAGCCTCAGTGATGACCAAGTCCACGCTCTAGTTCTATGGTAGTCTCAACAAGACAACCCACCTCTACATGCAACTTGTTCCCCAAACAAGTCCTGTTGTCCTTACCTCAGTGCTGGACTTCTCATACCTAATGCGTCCCGAGACCGCCAACTCTCCAGCAGAGTTTGTCTACTTGAACTCCTGAGAGGAGTACCCACTTGAGTACTTTCGAGAACTCCACACTGAGCAACTTGCTACCATATTGGCAAAGTTGGACGTTATCTGCTTCAATATTTGCCCTGATCAGAGACAGAATTTAAGTACAAGTATAAATAAGTTTCCGGACTTTATGGTGTCTCATCTATGCAGTAAGCATGCTATTTAAATGTATATTGATGTTTATACTTGACTCTCTGTAGCTCAAAAATACTTTATCTGACTCTGTTACTATGATTGTTACCCTGATTGTCTACTGTCGCTTTCCACTGTCCATTGTCACCGTCACGGTCATATTGTTGTCCACTGTCACCGTCACCGTCATTGTCCACCGTCCAAGTTTTTATGCTTTTCGGTCGTTGGCTCACTATCAGACAACGGTTCAGTCTCTGGCTCCTGAGTGCTCATCAGTTGTGCAGAAATATCAAGATCTGTGTCTGGTGTTTACTGTTCTGTTATATAGATGTCCTATTTCCAACGCCTCGACTTCTTTTTCGCGGATGTTTACACCATGAATCATTATTACCACCTTCGATTACCATATTACCAAATGGTGATACTGTATTACCAGTAATCGGTAATCCGGAAAAAATTATTACCCTCGGTGCTCTATCAAATTGACACAAAAAAAATAAAGGGAGATCCTATTCTCACTCTTAACCAATTTTCCCTTAGCTTAATCAGTTACAACCAAATAATTAGAATGGCGGAATTCTCTGGCGAAGACATTCATGCACTTGATGGTTATTTAAGTTCCAGGAGATTCAATAATGGATACTTCAACCACCTCAATGTGTTGACCAATGCTTATCTGTCACCGCGACAGCCGCCAACTCCTGAAACCGAACAGGCACTGCACAGTCTGCACTCAAATCGTTCAGAATACCTAAAAAAGATCATTCGTGCCATGAGCTATTTGGAAGACGACCTCTCCTCATTTATAGAGCAAACAGTACAGCAAACAGGGCCAAATGGCAATCCAGGGCCCCAGTACTTCAACAAATTTCTCCACACAATGATATCTCCCGAGAACTGGGACAAAGTGAGAAACCTGCTGATTTTCCCTCTTACTATGAGTGTCGCATATTCCTATCCCCCGCCAGGAGAGAGATCAGAACGAGGTTCTGAGGTAGTAGAAGAGGAGGCCAACAGTACCAAAAATAAAGGCGAACCCGCAGGTTCTCCGTATGTGAGTTCGGGATCTGTGAGCAAAAGATATAGAACGAATTATTACGAAGCACTTCCCCAGTTTAGGAAGGCTAACACATCAATGAAGAAGAAAGAGGCGGCAGCAGAACACGACTTTGCCATCTTTGCAGATTTGCTAAACCGTTATGTCACTATGGTTGATCATATCATCTGCTATCTTCCTAAGGCTGGTGGCCATCCTAGATCTGCTACTACAAAGGAAGCTGCACTTTGTCACAATGTCCTAGATAAAATTGTCACTCCTATCCGCGTTAGGCTACTTCACTATGTTAGCCACTTGTTTGTACCAAGGTCCAATACGGCACATAGCACTAATTCTGAAGGACCAGTGGAAGGAGACGCGAAGAATGTCTATTTCCCAATATTGGAGTTCTGGTGTAAAGTCCTCTTTATCGATTTAGACACTGAAGCTGGCCTTGAGTATGATGAAAGAATGAAACAAGTGCTGAAATCAGGTTCCACAGTTATTTCAAATGTTGAAAGCAACTTCATTGATGTACTATCAGGTGTTCTGGGTCTCAAACCAGATGGGAAGTTTGTTACCTCTGTGATTGGTTCAGAAAATGTCTTCAGGTCCGATGTTCTCAAGGATGTTCCTTCTACCTCTCCAACACATCTGCCAGCACATCCTGACCTCCTCCTTATGAAAATCACCGCTTTTCCAATTGAAGTTAAGAAGGAGATGTTTAATACGTCTAAGCCTGGCTTTGGGGTTCAATTAGCAAACGAGAAGATTGAAAATGTTACACTTGATGTAAAAAAGGGATGGTCAATTGCAGAAATAGTTGGACACACCACCTTTTTGAAGATTCTGCAACAAGGTCTACGTTATTTGAGTGGATCATCTGAAGTGTTGTTCAATCATGTCATTTATGTGTTTCTACATCATGGAGTTGTTCACTTTGCCCATCTTGAGGTTGATCTAGATGACCTTTTCTTTAAGGACCACCCCACAGATAAGAACGTTAAGACTGTGATGCTGAAGTCAAATAAAAGAAAAGTGCACAGAGAGAATGCTGCAAATGACAAGAAAGGGCCTGAAAGCAAACAGCGAGGTGCAGCAATCAGAGAGGCATTCTCCAGAGAGCAAGATAGTGAAACAATTACAGAGCAGATTGTACCCGTGAAGTTCACAACATATCCGTTGGAAGCAGTCTCTGGTAAGACAAATATACCACTTTTGAGTGGAATGATGGCATTGATTGTGTTGGTGCACAAACTTCTTCTAATTTTGAAAGACCCAAAGAAGATTTGTGAGGTGAGAATCAAGATGATGGCACTTAGAAGAGCGTTGCAAAAGGATTCTCGTAAATCGTCACTGGAAGTTCCAAAACATAAGAAGAGATGGCAAAGGGAATCTGATGATGAGCAAACTGAGTCTGAGAAGAGTTTTCATGGTTCTCGAGATGAGAAAGCACACACGAAGAAAAAGCCGAAGAGCAGCAGAGACAATCAGAAAAGTGAGAAGAAAACAGCAAAAAGTCCACCACTACAGCAGCAAACTGAGAATTATTGCTATCAACAAGAAGGGAAGGACATGTATAACCTTACTGGAGCGGAGGGTGCTGTTGGAGATACCTCAGCTGAAGACACTACTAGTGTTTCAAGTGATGTGCTTTCCATAAACAGAAATTGTGCCATCTCAACAGGTGAGTCATCAGTAAAGGTTGAGAGCACGGTGACGCACAGAGTGAGTCAATTGAGATCTGATTTCTTTGATAAATTGACATTGTTCCTTCAAGCGGAAGATGAGGGCCCACTAGATTATGTAACCAATACTGTCACTGTTTACTCAAAGCCACGAATCCACACAACTATGAGAGCCTTGACCTTGGAGAAGAAATTTGGAATCAAGCTCCTTTGTCGAGGTCGCGAGTTTCAAAGAGATTACCAATTGGCCAGTGTTCTATTGATGTCTCAAGGGACCTTAAGTGACAGTGTGGCTGGATTGTCTCTTGAGTCTGTGAAGTTGAATGGACCAGATTTATGGAAGGTGCTGATTGGAGGAGACTCAGAAGGGTGGAAATTTGACC
>JAJMLD010000157.1:0-11044 GCA_030569515.1 Barnettozyma vustinii | reverse complement strand
TTAGATTTCAAATACAAGATTTCTTTTTATTTCATGACACCTGTATACAAACCAAAGCCAGTCAATGGCAACGAATAAAACCCATGGCAGCAAGCAAATTATTTACTCCTTGACAAACACAGCAGCAGCACCCATACCAGTACCAATACACATACTGGTAACACCAATCTCACCCCTCTTCAACTCTCTCAACAATGTTGCTATTTGTCTGGTACCAGTGGCGGCCAATGGGTGACCAATGGCAATAGCACCACCTCTTGGGTTGACTCTGTTAATGTCAATACCAACCTTCTTCACACTATATAGAGCTTGAGCAGCAAAGGCCTCGTTAATTTCATAGACACTGATATCATTCACGGCCAATCCAGTGGAAGAAAGCACAGCTGGGATGGCATAGGCTGGACCAACACCCATAATCTCAGGTGGGACACCAACAACTCTGAAATCAACATACTTACCAATAATTGGTAGACCGAGTTTCTTAGCAACATCACGACGGGCCAAGATGACACCACTGGCACCGTCGGAGATTTGAGAGGAGTTACCAGCATGAGTGGTACCATCCTTCTTGAAAGCAGGTCTAATCTTACCAAGAGATTGTGAAGTAACACCAGCTCTTGGGCCAGAATCAGTGTCGACTATAACCTTTCTGGTCTTTGGTGGGGCATCCTCTTCGTCGTCATCATCTTGCTCCTCCTTGACATCAACTTCAATTGGTAGGATTTCATCTTTGAACAGGCCTTGCTTGACAGACTTCTCAGCTAAGTTGTATGATCTAGCGGCAAACTCGTCCTGCTCAGAACGAGGGATGCTCCACTTGGCTGCAATGTTTTCGTTGGTAATACCCATTGGGATCTCACACTTTTTGGCCTCTTTATCTTGTTTCAAGACTGGTGATAGCTCTGCAAGGGCACCAGGACCATACCATTGCGTCATTGATTCAACACCACAAGCCAAACCTAGGCCAATCTGACCAACCTTGATCTTGTTGGCGATGTCATTGACGGCAGTAAGAGAGGAGGAACACTGTCTGTTGATGGCGACAAATGGGGAGGTTGCTGGGATACCAGCGGCAATGGTCGCCGCTCTGAACTCAGTTGCACCGGCACCCTTGTTCAAAACATTACCACAGGCGACATCTTCAATAGTCTTTGGGTCAAAGTTGTCAATGGACTTCAAAAAGACATCTAGGAACTTGTACAACAATTCGTCTGACTTGATATCTTTAAAGAGGCCCTTGCCACCCTTAGTGATGGCGGTTCTGTTGGCAGCAACAATAACAACGTCATCGTCCCTCTGTTGAGTGACGGACTGCGTCTGAGAAGAGGCGAGGTGACTGGAGATTTGTTGGAGTCTTTGAGACATTTGTGAATTTGATTAATTGTGATAAGTTGATGAAACTAACAACTAGTTGGAAATTTCATCGAGTTTAAATAGTTTGTCATCGTTATGCGTTGGAGTGACACAAATTGTGGAGAAAAGTCCAGAGGCGTTTTCAGCCGAGGTTTCGGTAAATCATCTCTGGTGAACACCCATACACTGAACGGGTACCATTTGTACTGTTCCGATGGGAAAAAAAAAACTGACGATGGGGTATTACTCTGTTTGACATTTGTACCGAAACATACTCTGTAAAAGTCATGGATGCGCCAGTTGAGAAGAAGGTCAGAGCTAAGAGGCATAGACATATAAGACCAGCAGGCACTTCAAATGGAAAGTTACCAAACCGTTCAGGACGATCGAGCAGGTCGGGAACACCAAGGAGTGGCAGATCACAGACTCCCGAAATGATCAACAGTACTATTGCTCCAAAGGACCTGCGAGCTGTTGAACTTCACCAATTAGAACACAAGCTCTACAGTACTTCTCAGATTAAGCTCATTAATTCAACAGCCAAATCAAAGACGTACAAAATTCACATCTCAAAGAACGACCAGTACAAACTTGAGGTACCCCTGGATAAGAGCCAACCGATCAAACTGAAAACGTTGGAGTATGTTGAAGATCTAAATGAGCTTGATAGATCGATAAGGAATGCTTTGAACAACTTCAACTACAAAGCAAAGGCAAATATCGAATGCGTTGATCCAAAGAGTTGCTTGTTTTTGGTGAACTTTATTATCAACAGTTATGACAATCTCAAGATGGACCAATCTGCTTTCAAAGACTACGAAAGCCAAAAACTCAAGTTGATCTAATCTACAAGTATCTTCAGAATGTACAAAGTAACACACATTTACCTATCTATCTATAAACACCCTCATCTCCCTTCTTTTTTTCAAAATTTCATAAACATAAAACAAATAATTCATTCATTCATAACAACTTAGTTGAAAGTCTTAATGAATTCCTTGGCCTTGGCAGCCTCTTCAGCTCTCTTCTCATTATCCCACTTGAGTTCATCACCCAAGACCTTAACAACACCGTCAACAGAGTTCAAGGCAGCTCTGGAGTCCAAAAAGGCCAATCTGGTTCTTCTGGCAAGGAAGTCAACTGGAGTACGTGTGTACTCGTAGTTGATGGAGTACTTCAACTCAGCAACAGAGAATGGGTACTCAAAAGCCTCAAAGGATGGCTCAACACCCTTGTCAGCCAAGGCAACTGGTAATTGGTTAGCCTTATCAGCCTTGTACAGCTCCAAAATCAATGGAGCTCTGGTACCATAGTTGGAAGCCAAGTGCTCAGCAAATGCAGTGGTAATGTCGTAGTTTTGAGCCAATCTTGGGGCCAAGGTGGACTCAAAGTTCTCACCACCAGCCAAGACAAGTTGCTTAGTCTTGGAGCCCTTAACATCGAAACCGTGGTGCTTGATAACCTCATTGACAGTTTCCTCAGCCATCTCTCTGTAAGTGGTCCACTTACCACCAGAAACAGTGGTCAAACCAGTCTCAGAGGTGAAGATCAAGTGGTTACGAACCAAGTTTTGAGTACCCTTACCAGTGTCTGGCTTTCTTGGGTCCTTAACCAATGGTCTGATACCAGACCAAGCAGACAAAACATCCTCTCTTCTAACTGGGAACTTAATGTAGTGTTGCAACTCTTGCAAAATATCCTGGATATCAGCCTCGGTTGGGGTTGGGTTCTCTGGGACCTTGTCCAATGGGACATCGGTAGTACCAGCCAACACCTTACCTTGCCATGGCAAAAAGAACATAACACGACCATCAGAGGTTTGGGCATCTAGGATACCCAACTCCTTAGAGCAGTAGTACTCAGGCAAAACAATATGGACACCAGCGGATGGGACAACCATCTTTGGTGGCAGAACTTCCTTTGGTGCAAGACCTTGTGGGTCCTTGTCCATCTCCAAAATAACATCAGAGTATGGACCAGTAGCGTTAATGACAGACTTAGCATTGATCTTGAACTCCTTACCAGTTTCACGGTCACGTGCTAGAGCACCGGCAACCTTACCAGCTTCATTCTTCAACAATTGGACAACTTCGACATAGTTAACAACGGTAGCACCGTTCTCAATGGCAGTAATGGCAAGGGTGGCATTCAATCTGGAGTCGTTGAAAGAACCATCGTGGTAGACCAAACCGGCCTTCAAGTTCTTACCATCCAACTGTGGTTGAGCATCCAAAGTAGCAGAAGGTCCTAGCAAGTAGGCAGATCTCAAGTTTTGTCTACCGGCAAACAAATCATACATCTTGGTACCAACGTAGAAGTAAGGCACTTGCCAGTACTTGTAGACAGGAATTAAGATTGGCAAAACGGTAACCAAGTGAGGAGCAGTTCTCAACATGTTACCACGCTCGTCCAAAGCCTCAATGACAAGGTCCAATTGGGCCTTTGACAATTGCCAGAAGGCCTTCTCCAAGTATCTAACACCACCATGGGCCATCTTAGTAGATTTGGAGGATGTACCAGAAGCGAAATCGTTTCTCTCGACAAGAGCAACATTCAAACCTCTAGTAGCAGCGTCAACAGCAGAACCGGCACCTGAAGCACCACCACCAATGATCAAAACGTCAAAGTTCTTCTCTTCAAGTTGGGATAGCAACTCCGATCTGGTTGGTGGGGCTGGTTTGGATTTCACTAATGGCGGTAACTGGGCATCGTTGCTGATTGGGGCAAGAGCCTGTTGGGATTGGTAGGCGGAGAAACCAACAGCAGTGGCAGTGACCGCAGCGGCTGTGGAGAGCACACCACGACGGGTCAGTCTGAGAAAAGACATTTCGAAGAGGTGGTTTTGTGTGGTTTGTTCGGTTAAAATCAAGGAAGTCGAGGTTTTCGAAGGTTATTTAAATATGTCATCACTCCTTCAGTTCTGCCGGCAAGCGTTTTGTCCCGCAAAATTTTCCATTTGCGTGTCCCGATGGTGCTTTTGTGTGTGTGGGTGTATGGGACAACAGAATGGGACAAACATGGTTGGGTCAGAGAGGGCTGTTGACCCTGTTTTGTTCACAAGGTCCCACACCTAGGCGCCCATCTACTGATTACCGCCACCCCACCTTGAAAATGTCAATTAAATTTACTTCATGAAGATTCTGGTGCTACTATGGTGGTAATCCAGATCCAGCCGTATAGACCCCAAACGCGTCATGTTCTGTGTAGACTTAATTTTGAAGTTCCCTCTATGCTCCATTTTTTTTTGACTTTGCCTACTTAAGGTATCATGGTTCACATGTTTAACAACTCTTCGGAGTCCCTTGTTCCAGTGTTGGTGAAACTTCAACAGGAACTAGCGTGCTTCACGGATTAATTTAAATGGCGGGGCTGTAAGTGTTGAACCGCGTTTAAACGCATCAATGGGATGCTTCTACGCTTGCACCCAGTTTTTCAACGCTCTTATGAGTTGTGATCCTTATGTTTCTTCTTTCGCTGTGCCTGCCCCAGTGAGAGTGGATGTTCTCCCCTCTCTAGCTACCACGGGTTTTCCAGGGTTGGTCTTCCACAGCCTTGTCTGGTCCAGCGGAGAGTTTGAGAGTGTCTCTCTTGCGAATTAATCCGCCTATTCGGTAGGGTAATCGCTTTCATTAGCCGTGGGAAGAATCTTTAAGAGTGGACAGTAAACAGTAGAGAAAATCAAACATACGCCATATTTTGATATGGGCACCATATTGGAATACACAAAGACAGGTTCCACTTCCAAAAAGTCATCCTTTGGCCATCACACCACAGCCAATTGACCTCAAAAGTTGTAAGCCTTGACACAGGTGTGCGTATTCTTTCCTTATTTCCCCGGGTCATTTCGCGAAGGATTCCTCCGTGTGTCCATGATCGCGGCTTTCGATTTCGGGACAAATGCAACTATGTGTAGGATGCCGAAACCCCGAAAATGACATCGCCATCGGCAATCACACTCTCTTAAACAGAAATTCAAATCGACCAACTAAGTCTCCTACAAGCTGCGTGTCACTTCATATCTTCGTAGACTAATTGTACTGGTATATATATTTATAAATAAAACGCAACGCTATTTGCCATATCCAACTTGGGACCGTCTTCTAACCTTCTTCTTGACCACTAGCAATGGAATATCTGACATGTAATTACTCAACTCATTCAGTAGGATCTTGTGCCCAACAATGAGCAGGTTTGGTTTCAAATATTTGATCAGTTCATTCACCAAATGTTTCGGATACTTGTGATGTGTGGTCTCGATCACAACATGAAGCACAAACTCACCACTATTGTCAATAAGCTCAAGGTATGTAGATATTAGTTCTGTAAGTTTTAAGCACTGCTTTTCAAAGTAATCAACAGAATCTTCATCATCAACAGAATTAATAACATAAAGAATATCCCCACTCTTAACAACAGAGCCAATAGTGTACTGAAGTGCATTAGTGGAATCAGGAGACAAATCAAGATAGATCAAATATGATGCAGCATCCCTAGCCTTCTTGCCCTCCTCTTTAGCCTTAGCAAAAAAGTTGCCCAACGTCAACGTTCTTGATGCTCTCAATTGGTCTCTATTGACAGTCATTGGCGATTGAACAATGTTATTTGGTGGAACTTCATCGTCTTGATCGGAAAGGTGCTGGTGATCCTCAGCTTCATATTTGGATTTTTCAATAAGCAATTTCTTGTACTCCTCGTAAACGGCATCCTTCTTGCTTTCAATTTCAATAATGTAGTCGATTTTTATTTCACTAGGATCATCAATACCCAATTCTTTCAATTTTTGCTTCAAACTCTCAACGTTGTCCTCAGGTACTTCCTCATTTGATGATTTGGCATCTCTCAATGCCTTATCCAGAGCCAAAACACCGGCATATTGTCTCAACTCATTAGATTTGGCATTCAACCGCTCCTCCAAGTCCTTCTTTATAGCTTTGGCTTCGTCATCCTCTTTCTTTACCTCCTTTGGGTCTTTCTTCTCCACCTTCTCCAGATAAGCAGGGTTGAGTTGTACACCATCTGTCAAACTGGTCAAGTTCTGGGATTTGGTTTTGTAGAATTCAGTGATAGAGATTCTAAAGTTGGGAAGAACCACATCGTTGATATCGAAGTCAAATTCTGCATCATCATCACTCATCTGCTCCTCCTCACTGACATCACTTTCATTATCGTGATCTTCATCTTCATCGCCTTCATCAACAATTGATTCTTCGTTATGTCTACCTCTGAAACGTTCAGAAGGATCATGTCTCAAGATGCTGAACTTCCAATTCGTATCCTCGTTAACTGATGTTCTTCTAGATCCGGCTGCTCCTCTACTCCTGCTTCTCCCACGACTTCCGCGACTTTCTTCTGGCCTTCCACGACTCACATCTCTAGACCCGGGTGACATAGAGCGGCTGTCATCTATCGAACGGCCCCTACTTCCTGCGCCCATCAGATTTCTCAACTCGTCGTTCTCCCTGGAAAAGGCTGCATCAAGGGACATGGCGTTGTGTCCAGATAAAAAAAACTGGGTAGCTTCTTAATCGAATGGGAACTGTACTCTAGCGTGGTCTGATCCTAAAGTTGGATGGTTTATCACTATGAGAGATGGAGTTCGTACCCTAAAGAACCCGTTGATCCCTGACTCGTGGTTAAAGGGTGATAAGGAATGACTTTTACAGCCACCCAAAATCCACCAACTTTTACTTTAGTCTTGGAATCGTGGCCTAACTAAAGATTATGTAATCGGTCATGTGGATTGTGGATTGTGGATCGGTCCGCCCCAAAGAAAAAGCCCCTGAAATTAGCCAAAGTCCCTTTACCATTACAGTCTTCGACCGTACTAGTTCTCTCATTACAACAGAACTCAGTTGTGGCATGTCTGTATCAAATCCACTTAACTTTCATTACAGTGAACCTGTGAAACGGATCCATGACTCTTCGGGGCTTCAATCATTTCAACAATCTTTGGCACTCCGGGATTTAACCATAGCTTTGACACAGATTGCCCATTTGGTTGAAGGCAAAGAGGTTCCAGCCGGTGTACTGCATAAGAGTGACATATACACTGCAGAGGAGATAGAAAAATATGAACATAGCACCACTATTGACATCAGTGCTGATTTTGATAGGGAAAAGAACACCCAGTTGAATGATATCCTCAACCGAAAGCCCATTGTTAAGGCCCTTGTCGAGCTGATGAGTGGAATCTCCTCCTTGGTTGATACCATACCGCCATTGGAAGGTCCTAGGCGTTATGGGAACTTTGCTTGTCGTCAATGGCATGATGAATTAGCAGAGGCGATCGATGAGTGGTTAGACTCTTTGATTGTGACCCCATTTTACAAATCCCAGGACCCCAGAGGATTCTTGAAAGAGATCAGATGGTACATTTTGAATGCATTTGGATCAAGAGAGAGATTGGATTATGGAACAGGTCACGAACTGAATTTCCTGGCTTTTCTCACTGGTCTCGAGAAGGTGGGCATCATTAGCTTTAACGAACTAGATGGCTATGACTTTCTGGTCGTCTTTGGTGTCTACTACACAGTTGCACGGAAGCTGATATTGACTTATACATTGGAACCTGCAGGAAGTCATGGTGTTTGGGGCTTGGACGATCACTTCCACATTATCTACATTCTTGGTGG
Organism: Barnettozyma vustinii; assembly: GCA_030569515.1. NCBI lineage: Eukaryota > Fungi > Ascomycota > Saccharomycetes > Phaffomycetales > Phaffomycetaceae > Barnettozyma > Barnettozyma vustinii. Next base: position 3,059 of record JAJMLD010000157.1, on the reverse strand, counting down.
CTCACAAGGTCTGAATTCTCCGCATCATGGAGAGATATCACCAAAGTACACTCAGAATAGATCCGTGGTTTTCCAATACTCTACCAGGAATCTCTATTTCAATGCCGTCTCGTTCATCTTCAAGGTCAAAAAGGGCCCATTCTTTGAACACAGTCCAATCCTCTACGATGTCTCTAATGTCAAGAACTGGGAAAAGATCGCTAAGGGAATGTTCAAAATGTTTCAAGCAGAAGTCGTTGGTAAATTCCCTGTGGTTCAACACTTTTACTTTGGTGGGGTTCTCTTCCCATGGATAAATGCGTCCACACTTGCACCGCTGCCAACGGCAACAAATGATACAGAGGAGCATATAGATGATGACAGAACACCAACACCAAGTACATTCAACACACCACAAGAAACACATAAGGAACCTCCAGTCACTACATCAGCACCTTGGAAGAGTAAGAGACCTCAACAGACCCTACAAGATTCAATATTGAGTGGCGCCTCCAGTAGGACACCTGTGATTGGACCACAACGAGGAGTACCTGTCAACGTGCCCTCCACAAGGGCACCATGGGGAAAGAGATAATTAGCACTGTACATAATCCATATAGAGTATATATGAAGAGCTTACAAATGACCAGCTACGATTCCACTTTCAAACAGTCACTAGATTAATCCGAGAGTCACGGCTTCTCGTTTGTCCAACAACTGTCAAGGATAAATTCAAACATCGAGATGACAGAAAGGGTCTGCAGATCAGCTTTGCAGCGATGAACCTAGATCACTACAGACCATTAAATCCTAAATGTAAATGCATTTAAAAAGGTTGTATAAAAAGAACCATTCCCTTATAAAACTCAACAACTTTAGCGAAAGCAAGCGTTACTCCCCAAAAGTTGATCCAAGAACTAAAAACCGATGAATATTAAACCAAAACCATAAACTTTATGTGCAACAATTTTACAATTGTGGGCCAGCAGCCTTGACCTCAGTAGTAGCCTCGGCTGCATAGATCTCGAAGTTGGAGGCAAACAAAGAGGCCAAACCTCTGACTTCACCATCGTACTTGTCTGCACCCTCAACCCAGTTCTTAGATGGGTTCAACAACTCAGATGGAACACCCTCAACAGCAGTTGGGATCTGCAAGCCAAAGACTGGCAAGTTCTCGTACTCAGCATCGGCTAGAGTACCGTTATGGATAGCATCCAAAATGGCTCTGGTGTACTTCAATGGACAACGCTTACCACCCTTGGAGACAGAAGAACCGGTCCAACCAGTGTTCAACAAGTAGGCGTTGGCCTTGTGCTCAGTGATCTTGTCAGAAAGCATCTGAGCGTACTTCATTGGGTGTAGGGCCAAGAATGGTTGACCGAAACAAGCAGAGAAGGTGGCAGTTGGCTCAGTGACACCCTCCTCGGTACCAGCCATCTTGGAGGTGTAACCAGAGATGAAGTGGTACATGACTTGGGCATTGGTCAACTTAGAGACTGGTGGCAAGACACCACGGGCATCACAAGTCAGCAAGATGATGTTCTTTGGGTGAGAGTTGGCAAAACATGGAATCTTGGCAGATGGGATGTACTCAATTGGGTAGGCACATCTGGTGTTCTCAGTGTGAGTAGCATCATCGTAGTCGACAACTCTACTTTCTTGGTCGTAGACGACATTCTCCAAAACGGAACCAAACTTGATGGCATTGAAGATTTCTGGCTCCTTCTCGCCAGATAGACCCAGACACTTGGCGTAACAACCACCCTCAATGTTGAAGACACCTTGGTCGGACCAGCAGTGCTCGTCATCACCAATCAACAAACGGTTTGGATCAGCAGACAAGGTGGTCTTACCAGTACCAGACAAACCAAAGAACAAAGTAACGTCTTGGTTCTCAACACCTTGGTTGGCAGAAGAGTGCAAAGTCAAAACATTGTAATTGACAGGCATCAAGTAGAACATGACAGTGAAGATACCCTTCTTCATCTCACCAGCATACTCAGTACCCAAGATAACCATCTCCATCTCCTTGAAGTTGATCTCGACAGAGGTGGAAGAGGTCATACCCTCAGTATAAATATTAGCTGGGAATTGACCAGCGTTCCAGATGGTGAAGTCTGGCTCAAAGTCTTCTAGCTCCTCCTCAGTTGGTCTGATCAACATGTTTCTCATGAACAAAGCGTGGTAAGCACGGGCACAGACAACTCTGACCTTCAATCTGTAACGTGGATCCCAACCAGCGTAGGCATCGACAACGTAAACCTTTTCTCTAGTTCTCAAGTAGTCCTCAGCTCTCTCTCTGGAAATCTTCCAAGTTTGCTCAGTAACCTTCTTGTTGACAGGACCCCACCAGATGTTGTTGGTGGAGGTCTCCTCGTCAACAATACGCTTGTCCTTTGGAGATCTACCAGTCTTCTTACCAGAGAAGGCCATTAGTGCACCAGAAGAGGAGATAGCAGTCTTCTTCTCTTGCAAACCATCCTCGTACAAAGTTGGGACAGAGGCATTGTGGCGAAGGATAACGTCCTCGTGTAGATTTAGCTTCTTGATAAGCTCAGCAGTCTTGTTCTCGAAAGTCTTTGATGGGGACATTTTGTGATTTGGATGTGATTCAAAGAGCAGAGAGGAATCTGGGGAAAAGAAGCAAGAATCAGCCCGCTATTTATAATTTTGGGCTTCCGGTTTATTGCCCCGGATGGTTTAGGAACAGTGGCCAATGGATCAATGGCACAAAGATTTTCATTTGCTTCGTGCCCCAACCAGAGGCGCGCCAGAGTCCAAAACCACTGGAGGAAAAGTCGTTTCCCCCCCCTTCGAGTTGAAAGCTCATTGGCGATGCGCACTCGAGGTGGGGTGTAATAACTCTACAGTTGTCTAGTGAACACACATTACATCTTCGTTTCAAGTTCATTTGACTCATGTGGTCGGAACTTTTAGAGCCACGCTTCCAAGTCGCGATACCCTTGTTGAAAGATTTTTTTTTCTTTGGTTTCTTTAACGGATGCATGCAAACGCCTCGGGCCCTTACCCCAGATTTTTTTGACGCTTTGCTTTTCTTTTTGTTTTTTTTTTTTTTTTTT
>JAJMLD010000156.1:0-11246 GCA_030569515.1 Barnettozyma vustinii | reverse complement strand
GGGGGGATTCTTGATGCTTATAAATTGGATCCACGGTCCACAATGCCCAACATTGTCCAAACTGTGCGGGCAGATGCTCAGCGATCTTCCAAATCGGGATAGTCGTGCCTGAGGAGGAGGACAACTCCACAGATTTCCTGTTTGGGCACAACTGGCAACTGTATCCAGACGCTCTAGCGCGGTCCAAGAGCTCAAAACCTTGCTTACCTCGGCATGAGCATCATGATTCATCCAAGCCCTGAGTGAATTCAGCCAGCGATAGGTCTTGGTGTAAAGAGAAACCTTTTCTTGATATCTACAATTGTAGAGTGCAGAATTTCCTGTCCTAGCTCGCTTTATCTCATTTAACCGACAGCCACTTCAATCAGTAACCACCCACCATTACTAGACAATCAGCTACAGTCTTCAGATCACACGGCTAGCAACTTCAAAAAGGTATATTTCGGCAAGATTCATAACAGAACCTCTTGTCCACCCCGAAATCAGGAGGACAACGAAGTGGCAAAAATAGAAGGATAAAACAAACAGATCTATGACTCTTGAAATCTAGAGTCACCTAAACAGACTAAAGCAAAGCCACGGGACACAATCAACTAGAGGTCCCAAACGAATAGTATAAAAAATAAATCAAATATCAATAGTTTCTTCAAACAAATAGAGACAACATCAATGGAACAATAGAGAGCAACCACTTGGAACTCAAGATTGAAGCAGAACCATCAAATCCAGTTGATACAGCTGCAGTACTGGATGAAGACCCAACAGCTCCAACGCCATTAGAGCCACTTGTGGTTGGCACACCATTGGTTGGAACCGTTACTGTCTCCACAACGGTCTGGCCCTGTTCATTAACACTTGAATGAATGGCGACAACACCCGTGTGATTAGCACCATCCGTGGTATAAGTGGTAACAGAACCAGCTGTGTTGGAACCACCAATCTCACTTCCGACCGTTCTGGTGTGTGGCTCGCCGTTTCCTTCGGTGACAACAGTGATGGTTTGTCTTGGACCAGCTGGAACAGTAGCAGTGACAACTGTAGTGGAAGTAACAATAGAGCCATGTGAATCAGTAGTTGGGACGTAACTTACAACCAAAGTCTCGGTCATTCCATATACGACTGTCTCAAATGTCGATTCACATGGAACAGTAATAGTGGACGTGACAGTGACACCCTCTTTGGTAACCGTAACAAGAACAAGATCAGAGGTAGCAGTCTTGGTGCAGATCTCACCACGCGAATCAGTGGTCACAACTTTTGTGATAATTTCAGTCTTTGTCTTTTGACCAACGATAACAGTCGCAGTCTCACAAGGAACAGTGACAGTCAGTGTCTGGACGTTTGAGTGAACATCAGTGACAGTAAACGCAACCCATGGAATAGTCGTTGTACCAGTTCCAACAGCACCATCGGTACCAGTAGTTGGGAAGTAGGACACAATACCAGTGTCAGTCTCACCATCAGTACCAGTGTAAGTGGTAGTGTATGGGTTTGGAATAGTCAATGGTGTTCCTTGGGAGGAGGATTCAGAGGAGGAGGCTTCAGAGGAGGCTTCAGAGGAGGATTCAGAGGAGGATTCAGAGGAGGCTTCAGAGGAGGATTCAGAGGAGGATTCAGAGGAGACTTCAGAGGAGACTTCAGAGGAGACTTCAGAGGAGGAAACACTGGTAGGAATACCACAGTATAGAGTCGCAGCACCCCAAGTATTCGGAAGGGGAGTATCATTCTGGTGGAGGTAGCGAACAGTGAATTGCCAATTCTCCATCTCATGGGCTGTGATGGTCATATCATATTGGTATGCACCCTTTAGAATACCAGGGTACCATTGATATCTGAGAGATGCTGTTGGCGACCAGGAACTTCTATCTTCAAATGATTTCCAGTTTGTTGTTGGAGTGAATGCGTTGCTAAAGATAGCAGCATTATCCCGGGGATACATGTAGTCTAACACAACATCATGTCGGTTCCATGAAGAATCTAGGTTATAGTGGACCGTGACCTTCATGGTGCCGTCTGTGACAGGATCAAAGACAGGATTGAACTCAAGCCACACAAAATCTTGGACAACATCTGAGGAACTGGTACGCTCTTCATGGCAAGTAAAATATTCGTTTGAAGATACTTCAGAGGATTCAACTGTAGAGGAGGAGGCTTCAGAGGAGGCTTCAGAGGAGGAGGCTTCAGAGGAGGCTTCAGAGGAGGAGGCTTCAGAGGAGACTTCAGAAGCCACTTCAGATGAGGCTTCCGAAGAGACAGCAGATGATCCCGAAGACTCAACAGAAGAGGTAACAGAAGACTCAGATGCTTCAGAGGATGCTTCTGAGGATGCTTCAGATGAGACTTCAGATGAGACTTCAGACACAACAGATGAGGAGGAAGAACTGTTTTCGAGATCACAAAATAGTGTCACAGAACCGACAGTTCCCGGAACGTTATCACCCTGGTGGTAGTATTCAACAGTGAATTCCCAATTCTTCATTTCATGGACGGTGATGGTCATGTCATATTGGTACTCACCCATTAGTGTACGTGGGCTGTAATACCAGTGATCGATCGCGTTACCAGTATCGGTCATTGCCCAGCCAGATGTTGGAGTGAATGCATTGCTAAAGATAGAAGTTTGATCCTGGGGATACCAGTATGTAAGCACAACATCATGTGGGTTCCACGAAGAATCTATGTTATAATGAACGGTGACCTTCATGGTGCTCTCAGTGGCAGGATCGAAGGTAGGATTGAACTCAAGCCACACAAGCCCTGTTTGCCACACAAGGCCTTGTTCTGCAGTAGCGAACGGCTCTTGACGGCAGGAGAACACTTCTTGTGCTGCAGCAAGCGCAGCCCACATTATTGTCAGCAATATCCTCTGAATCATAATGACGGGCAAGTCTTGATGTTGAGGTTGATATTGGTAAACCACGTTGGTTGACAAATGTGTGAGCTTGGAGGAGCTGGGCCCCTTTTATAAGCGACTCAGGGAGATGTCATGTTTCAAGCAATTGCAGACTGAAGAATGTAGCAGTGAGACATACATGTGGTCTGTTGTCAGCTTCATGAGAAGAGCATGCACGTACATTCTTTTTCTTTCTTCTTTCTTCTTTCTTCTTTTCTTTGCTTAACTCTCAATAATGTGTGGCCCCTATCATATGCGCGCTGCTCCTAGTTTCTTAGTCCTGGGCCGCCCTGCATTACATGTTAGCTGAAGGTATTAATAGCCCCGCGTCTAAGCTATGTTAGTTAAAAAGGGAGATTCGGTTACAATAAGGAACTAGAGACATGAGCTGAGGTCAATTTTTGATAGTTGCCTCTAGTTTAGCTCGCTATGTGAACGTTGAATTGCTAACTAATTGTTCATGAAGTAATAAGCGGGCTCATTTTTAATTTTCAGTGCACCCCCGCCCCTCTTGATGTATTCAGTTCTACCGAGTAGAATCTCTACTAATCTTCAGTCCATATATCCAGATGTAGCAGTACCCGATTTCATACCACGGAGAGTACCTTACAAGTGGTAAAAAAAAAAAAAAAAAAAAAAAAAAAACCGCAGGGCTAGATTCTCTTTGTCCCATATATTTTTTAATTACTTCGAGGGTCAAGCCCCAACCGCGATTCATGCAGCCCGTACTCTCTGCAGAATCATGCAGATCGAACAATTTGTGTAATTGACCACAACCTCCCAAGCATCTGTTGTTGGACGATCCTTCAAGACGAGATGCATAGAGAGAAGCACTTGATTCGTACCATGTTTGGAGAGCTGGTCGGCCAGGCGTATGATCTGCATGGTGCGCAAAAGCTGAAGGAAGCGCAAGGAGTTTTGCAAAGCTGCTTTCTTTACAAGAGTGTTTGATCATTCATATACAATTACTGACGTCTGTGGAAAGTGGGTGACAGTTGGTATCATTCAACTGCATGGATGGTGGTTCCAAGAACGTCTTGGCTATTGCATTCAGAATGAGATTACTAGAAATACACATCCTAATATTTCAATGACCTGAGACTTCAGGATTTAGGGAGTCAAAGCATATATGGATGTCTCATGCATTGGCTTAGCGCCAGGTTCTCGACCTTAGAGGTTTTTTGCTTGCTTGAGCCCTTCAACAGAATGACCAGCACTAATTTATAATATCCTTGCATTTATCGTAGCACCACCCTGTGGACATAGACTGTACTTGCAAATCCAACATCCACCAACTCCAAGGGCTACGTTCTGACGCAGCAAATTCAACATACATCTGCATCCAAATGCAGCGTGAGAGAGGTAGCAACTTACAAGGCTGTGGGGTAGTTCACCAAAGGGCGCGCATTAAACGCTGGTTACTATAACATCTGTAGTAAGTTAGAGAAGTCTCTTTGGTTCGTTGCTAGTATCAGGCCGAAACTCATTGTGGACTGCACCTGAGATCCCCACCAACGAATATCCGCATGCGGTATCTTGTATACATTGTTCCCATTACTTAGGTCGATACAAACGAATACGTACGTACCAGATAAAAGCAAAGATCCCTCACAGAAAAGAAAGACATTAAGGAATATCGGCATTGAAATTTCAAGACATGTGCACGATGCAAAAATGAAAGTGGTTCATATTGATGTTTTTGGACAATCAGAGCTGCTGGATTATTTGGTTGCCAGGGGCAACGGACAGGGTACGCCGCCGAAATAATTTTTGCTAGGCCGGTATTTAGCGGGCGATATGGCGCACGGTGACGTAGATCAGGGCAACGAACATGTAAGTTGAAAAAATTTAGTCGTTTTTACCGTGGCTGGGAAGATAAATCCGAGATCCGAGATCCGGAAACGTTGCAACCTGAACCAGATGGTAGTAATGGCCTGTTTGTGAAGTGAACCTGATTTTGCTATGAAGCTCTCCAACTGATACCAACACTCTTCGCTATCGCTCTCAAGGGTTCTCCCCCCAAAAAATCCCACTCATAATTCATGCACTCATGTTCAACTTAAGATGCAAGATATTGAATTATACCTTTACTACCAATTTAACTTGATTATAGATAGTGCGTAGAATTTCAAATACGTGTTCTGGTCATTTCCCATATCTGCACTGTGTATACGCACATTCCCTTATAGGAAGTTTTCTACTTGCATAAATACCTGCAATCCTTCGAGAAGCTCAATCTGCTCTTCCTTTCATGAAAGTTACAGTTTGCTTTGATTTGCTGGTTAGGATTTGATCTACTCGATTGCTTCAAAAACATGAACCAAAGAAGGAAATCAATAGACAGGTATATCACATATTCCTAGGATAAGAGCCCTTGTGCCGCATCCAAGAAGGAAATTGACACTGGTGAGGAGATAAGTTGACTTAAACTTTAATTAATAGGAGATGTTTTCTTGATGCAACCAAAGACACAGATGCGGAACGAATGCTGATTTGAGCGTAGCATTGGATGGTGACCTTTTTTCAGCCATGCTTCTAGAATCCTAATGGGTCAAGTTCTGGGATGCATCTCTAAGCTTGAGAGCTGCAAATGTGTCTTAAATCAAGAGTATATGCTTCCGCAACATTGTTTCCTCCTAGATTCTAGTTTCATTGAGAATGGCATATTTTTTATTGCTACTGACGTTTAAAAAGTTTTAGGGAATAATGGCCCCACGATCCGGGAGCAGCAAGGTAGTGGGGAAGGCTGATTGGATATTAAACGTATCACCACGTAAAGAAGCTCTATCAACAACAGAGGGACTAGATAATCATTCAAAAGAAGAAAGACACATTGGAAGGGAAATTCCAGAGTAATGAGAAGAAGATCTGCCACGACAAGTGATAGGAAAGTAGGATCCAGATGAAGACGGTCCGGTTACTATAAATCATTGCCATGAAAGAGAGCATGGTTCTAGAGATTGAGATCTATAGACACAACACTAACACCAATATTTGAAGGGTCATTGCTCAGGATTTGTTCACAAAAATCGACTGGAAGGCCTTCGCCTTCCCTTGTTTGTGGACCTGGATGATTCTATCAAGTGAGTTCAAGTGATGCTCCATTTCAAAGCTCAATTCCAAGGCTTTTTTGCCTTCACACAACGTTTGTGTAGGATATATACACAATAATTCATTTATACCCTATTGAGCCTAGTTTGTAATGGATGGACTCTGGCTACGGTCCAGAGGTATCTACAATATCAGATGCAGTAATATCGTATGGCAGCTGAGATCTCTTGAAAGACATTGTTCGCTCAGTGGGGAGTGGGAAGTTGCGCGAGCTGCACTTGGACTCATCAGTCAGAAACTTGAACAGCTGCAGAGATGGGAAATGTGCCCTGTGGTCCAACTAACATAGACGCCATGCAAAGTTATCTATTCTTACTTTCTTCCCTCAGAACTGCTGTGTTGCTCCAACCATGGACTCTTGGGCATATTTAGGGGAGCGGAAATTGACTGTGCGACTGCCCACTTCCCGCTACTTTCCGCTACCAGTCAAAGGAAGTCCCTCCAGGCCTACTTCAATACACTTTTTCCCAAAAGTATTACCTTCATGTACCTAGGGAGAAGTAGCTTGTGAGTCAGAAAGTGTGGAGTTTGCGCTTGGAGATTTTAGTTCGTCCAATCATCTGAATGGCGCAAGAGGATATAATCTATTCTTTCTTCATGCACTTTGGTGCATGCACCGCGTATCTCAGGTGCGTTCTGCAAAGTCGTTCATTCAAGAGCAAACTGCAAGTCAAGTTAATATTTTTGCCTGACTGCAGTGGAGAGGTTGAAACCACTTGCCTGGCCTAAAATTGCTAGATCACTCTCCAAAAACCAGTCAGTAGTCAATTCTGTACCAGTTTTAGAGCCGTTGCAATCAACATCAACCCCCTGATGACCGATCTCCATTACTTCCAGTGTGGCAGAGATAATGGACTGGAAGAACAAAAATAACTTCAATTCTTGAATTTAGTTTTGGAATGGAAGAATGAAATTGCCCATTTCTCAAGCATCTGCATGGGTACCACCAACTTAGTGTGGGCATAGTGTTTATTGGATTTATGCGAGCAAACATGTGAATATCTATGTGAACAGTATTCAGGCAGAGTAGTTAGTCTAAAGTTTATCTTCGTCCTACAAAACAACTGTTTAGATTCGATAATTGTTTAGAATGTAATGCCCAAATTCCCTGAGTTGAATTGGCTCCAAGTTCGTGAAGCCCAGACAAACGTACTTGACGCCTCAATAATATTCAGTCATTTGAGGAAGGAGACACTTGTAGAGTGCAGAAGGATTCAGATTAATCACAGATGTTCTTTGAAGCATTCCCTAGAGACAGATGCATCACCTACAGGAGTCGAGCACGTTTGACTCAATCTTTAAGCATGACACTTGTGTGCAATTCAGTAATGGTACTGGGTACTTATTCTGCAAGTCTGTTTCTGTACATGGCGGTCAACCAATGTTCGCTCTGCACTCATACTTTTTGGAATTACAGTTTGTCTCAAAGTGAGAATAGATGGAATGTTCATTTACTTCTGGAACACTCTTTTGGCATATGAGAACATTTTTGAGTGCTCGTATGTACATTCTCTTTTGTTCATATCTGAGCTTCTTTTTACCGAATGGTACTGCTGCTTGAGCACAAAGTGTGTCTCAGATAGCTACATAACTCCAAAGTTGAGATCCAGAGAAATTACATCCATTCAACAAATAATTCACAGATGACCAAAACTCATTTGAAACGGGAGAAGGATAGAGCTTTTTCCACATTAAAATCAAACTAATTCTTAAGCACCTTCACCTGAATATTGATAATGAAGACTCAGGTCTAAGCAATTACTATAATTGGTGACTACAAGTGTACTGGTTTGAACCATTGTTAGCCAGCAGGATCAAAAGCACTAACAATAGCAGAAAAACTAACGAGAGAGTGTCATAAGTTAGAAAGAAAAGTCCCAGTCCTTACTCAGATCCCCTAGGAACAACGGCAAAAGAAAGCTGGGCATTATTCACAAACTGCCATAGTAACAACCTCTAGCTATCGATAATCTTTCTATCTTGGTCTGTCATCATCCAAGATTTTGGCAGTTTCAGAAATCCACGTTATACTAAGTATCCCTGGATTTTAGAATGAATATCAGTCCTGGCAGAAACAACCCATGGAATGATCACAGAAAAACCGGTTTCAGTGACCACAACACCACCAGTTCCTTGGTTCGTGAAGAGAAATGCAGAACCACGAGTAGCACCAGCAATAGTGAATGAAGGTGGGGGACTCTAGATTCGTCACCAAATGATGAATCAGAATATTAAGAGAAGTCCACAAAACAGCATAAAATGCTCAATTGAAGAATAATGGAACCAACAATAGCAACACTTTGTATAGAAGTCTATGCCTTCACTAGCATAAACGTATGAGATCAGAATTATCATTGGTCCTAGAGAGTTAACAAAACTTTTATCTCTGAACCGCAAGTCGTAATCGAAGATGGACTTGGATACTTTTGTAGACGAGTTCCAGAGTTTATCTTGTACGAAATTCTATTATGTGGAATAACTTATCTGTTATAGTCGTTTAACGTATTGGCTGATTTAGGGACAGTGCTCGCGGATTAGTGCCTGTTTCGCAAGCGCATAAAATGTGTATCTAGCCAGCCCCTCCCGAGTCCTAAGGAGAAGATATGGGTCTCTTGAAGATAGTCCATGGCTTCTTATATAGTAAATAATAGTAATTTGTTGTATCGTATCTGGTTTGGTATTTCCCTAACGGGACAAAACAGCCTGAATTTTGTGATACAATATCGCAATAGAGTAAACTTTTGGATTAGGAAGGTGTTCTCTGTAACAATTTCATTTTAAATGAGCCTTTTTAAATTTAGTTCCGATTGTAGCAATTGCAGCTCCCATCCATATATTATATAAAAACTTTATATTGTATATCATCAGATATTTGAGTCATGGATATCAAATAAAGCAAATAATATTAATCAGAATTCGAGTTGTGATAATCTTTCGAAAAACCCAATACGTGTATGGCATGTTGTTGTAACTCAAAGGAACAAATTTCAACTCTAGCCAGCAGTTCGTAGGCACTCCACTCCGAAAGGGGCTCCAATGGGGACCAGAAGAAGGAGGTGGTAAAAAGATGATGTTGAAGTTCGTATACAATTCAAAGAATTGTATGAACTGTATATCGCACATGCCACCTTACATACTACGTCAACTTAGGAAAAGAGCAAAATGCAGATCTGGACAGTTCTTAGACTACCAACCAATCGGTGTTGAGCGTTTGGCCGCTTTCTAATTCATTTTCCAGAACATACGTGAAATCGACACTTGAATGTTAATGCAGGTAAAAGCTGAGTGTTCTAGAATTGCGGACTCAATGTTAGCATGAGCCTTGCATGTGGTGAGGGATGCACACAAAGGCCTATTGGCAATAATAAGAATGTAAAACTTTTTTGGAAAGGACTGGTAATGCAAGTGTGAGACAGTTATTATTGTTCGGGTTCTGAATAAAATTCACTGGCAGTTCTGTTCTATTACTTCCTTTTTGATGCTAGCTAAAGTCAATTCACACAGGCCCGAGAATTTCAACAATATCGTATTTGCTTGTATCAAGTCCACCAGCTCTCAGGTTTTTCTTTCTGTCCTTCTAACCAGGCTGATTCAGCAATGCACCATCGCTTGAACCCTTAACATAGAAATCGACATGGCACCACAGGTTTCATTGTTTCATGCAAGAGAATAGGCCACCTTCAAGTCCACTCTCACAGAACAAGAACTACGGTATGCCATGTAGGTGGTTTCCCATGTGCTACGTTGCTGGTGTCTCATCGGAAGAGTTTCAGTGCCTTTGGCCTCTGATCCCGCTCCCCTGGCCTTTAATCACTATAATATCAGAGTTCAGGGCTAAAGATCTATTTTAATATCTAGATTCGACAATCGAGCTTTGAGAAACGAGAGCCCAGTACGAAAAAGGATCTCAGAAGAAGATCTCGATAGCTTTCTTGGATTTGATTGGATTGGCTTGGCCTAAACTGTGACCTGCTCTTTTTGCTTCTGATACAAACAGATTGGCCCCATACATCTGAGACATGCATACTGCATGAAGATGAAGAGTGTGCGCATGCAGGAAGATGCAATGCGAGATGATATACAAGGAGACATCTGCACTACATACTTCAAGTTAGGTGCTAAGTAAGACACGTTTACAAAAGGCCAGCCCAAGCTCCATATTTTTGCATTGAGGTCGCTTTCATACTTGTTGTTGAGGCATTTATATGCACATGCATGCATGGTCTCAGGACCGACTAAAACCGATCCGCTCGCCTGCCTGGTTGGTTTCAAATTCTCACTCAGATTCTTATAGCTTGCAAATTAGAGTTGTCGCCATAATAAAAGAAAAAAAGATCTAGGTCATCTTCCAATAACTCCAATTGCATACAAAAAAATGCGCTGTCCAGTCAGATTCTGAGGTGTACTGACTGTATCTTGCATTTCGAAAACTTGACCTAAATGAAGGAAATATTGATGTTAGTCCTTCAACATCAGAATAAGCGGTTTCCTTTCATCCAATGAAAGTCAATTATACGGTCTAATCATATCCTCTATCGATCCCCCCCCTTAGATCCCCTTGCCATCAATTTCACCTCCCCAAGATTCAAGCCAAAGTGCAAGGATTTCGGCTCTCCAATTACTCCAAGCCGACCTCCAAAATAGATAACTAATTTTCTGCAGCGATATGCAGTGAAGGACAGTGCAGATCTAGGAGGAATTTGAGGGAGGGTTGTGCTTATGCCAAGTATCTCTGCCCACTTAGTTTCAGTTTCGTTGAATCATTCAAACCTTAAATTATTGATCTTTCAAGGGTTCTATAATCATCGTTCATGTTGCAGACACAACGATGGAAATATGGGTTTTTGAATCTTGCTCTGATTCCTCCATGAAGTTATGGGTGGGATAGGTCAACACTGCTGGAGGAGCGTGTACCAAACCTATGCACTTCAGTCTTGCTTGTATATCTGATTCATATTCAAAATCAAGCGTCCACCAACCTCTAAAAACATTGATATTAATAAGCAAATGAGTCTATTAGGCACAAGTTAGACGCATGCAATGCACACTGCAGACTTTTTTTTAGTTTTGCAACTTTGATCATCAAGGTTCAACTCTGGTCACTGGATTTGTCAAGAATCTACTGTGAAGTGCTTATTGGTTTGGTGGCAGTTCAGTTCTTACATCCTTCCTTTTAATATATCTGAAAGAACTATTTGGTGAACAAAACTCTCACCATCAATCAGTGATATCGAAAGTTGAA
>JAJMLD010000155.1:0-11649 GCA_030569515.1 Barnettozyma vustinii | reverse complement strand
ATTTTTGTTTTTTTTTACCGAAGCTCTAAAAAGTTTGGACGTCACATTTTTATAATTACATTTTTTGAGAACTTTGGACTCCACACTTTTTTATTTTTTTTTCAAATGTCTGGAAGTCACATTTTGAATTTTTGTTTTTCTAAAAACACTGGACGTCATTTTTTTTACCGAAGCTCTAAAAAGTTTGGACGTCACATTTTTATAATTTCATTTTTTCAGAACTTTGGACTCCACACTTTTCTATTTTTTTTTCAAAAGTCTGGAAGTCACATTTTTCATTTTTATTCTTTCTAAAAGTCTGGACATCACATTTTTGATTTCTATTTTTTTCAAAACTTTGGACTCCACACTTTTTCTCTATTTTTTTTGCAAAAGTCTGGACTTCCAACATTTTATAAAACTCTTCCAACACATAATAAGGGATAACCAGTCCAATAATAAAACTTCTCATGAGCAAGAGTTTGAAGTAGTCAATTGTAATACCTCTAGCTACTCTATTTATAGACCTCGGTGTTGTACTTAATTTGCATTGAGTGTCATATTACTAACTTATTATGCTCATTGTTATTAAATGTACCACATTGAATTAAGTTTGATAATATATTAAGCAAGACTAAGATGGCTACAATCTTAGTTAAGTAATATCTAATTCCGGCGGTATCCCCGTGAGCGAAAGTCTGGAATCCATTGTTTTGAGCTAAATACTAATTACTCTGAATAAGGCATTTTAAGAGTAATGCACATGTATAGAACGGTGTAAAATCAAATCATATCAAACCTTCAATCTAAAGTCAGAATCTTGTACTTTCCACTTTAGATCACTCTGCCTTCTGCATCTTGCGGCCCATTTTCTTAAGTGGCGCTTTAACCTTGAGAAAACCAACATTCTTGGTTCTCCTAGAAACATAATCTAGCTCTGTCTTTCCTTCCTTTTGATGCCTTTTTAATGCTTCCTTCGCACTTTCAAGTTGTTCTGTCTTATAGAAACACACTGCTTCCCTTGACACCTTGATTGCCTCCTTACGGAAGTCTAGAAGTATAACATCCTCACGCCTTCTAACTGTAGCAAGACTAGCTGCTGCGTGGCCGGAAGATAGTGTGGTATGTAAATCAATAGCAACCTTTTCGAACTTCCTTGAATGTCCTTTGTGAATAGTCATCGCAAATGCTAACTTAAGTGGGAGCTGTACACGGCTAGCCTTCACTTTTGGTCCATTACCAGGTGGTAAAGTGTATGTGACTCCTGTCACTAACGCAAGCCCTTTAGTCTTTCCTGGCAGATTAAAGATCACCACAGGAAATTTAGTACCATCTCCACTACTCATTGAGAGCAATCGAGATCCTAAGATTCCATAACTCTGACAATTTGTATATCTGTTTTGGAGTGTAGCCTTCCTCCCGTTAAAATCTTCTTTGGTCATAAAGTCAACAACTGTACCCAGGGTACCATTAACTATCATTGGTGAAAGCCTCTGCACTGACATCACACGACATCCACAGCAAATCTCAAGTTTCTCCTCAAGGTTCTCAAGCTGCTCTTCGTATCTATACCGTGCCTCATTACCAACATCACTTGCGAACCAGTCTGTGGATTCATAAGTGTGCACTGTAGTTTTCAGTAAATTCATTGATGCTCGGTTCACATTGGCAGCCTGATACTTGAAGGGGAACAGTTGAATTACTTTCTTCGAATCTTTCAACTTCTCAGCAGTGCCAACCATGTTTTCAAGATAATCAATGACCCAGTCTGGCATCTCACCAAGTCTCACCAAGGAGATCATTTGAATGAACAACTCATCATCGTGGGATCTACTAGCTGCTGTAATCTCGATCTTGTAATCAAATAAAACATTCCATAATGAAGACTTGAAGGCCCACATTTCATTCTGCTCATCATCATTGTTACCCTTACTATTATGGCTCCAGTTGTTAATATCCTGTGAACAGAATGGAGCACAGGAAAGGAAGTCGCCAACAAATACTAACTGAATACCGCCCATTGGATGACTGTTCCTTTTCATTAACTGTGCTAACAGATTTAGTTGTTCCAGAAGCCTCGAGGAGATCGTTGCAGCACGGTGAATAATAAGAACCTCCACCGAGTTCCACCACTGTAAAACGTGAGGTTTCTCTCTTCGAATACGATCTGCTATTCTGTCAGGACTCTCATCGATGGATAAGCCAATACCAGTGGCACTATGCAGTGATTCGGCATCGATCTCAACAGCAGAAAGTCCAGAAGTTGCAGTAACTTTCAGACACTTAGTTTTACCGAAAGTTTGGGTAATCGTTCTTATCAGCGTGGACTTGCCACTTCCAGGTGGTCCAGTGACAAATAGCGAGGCCCCTGCAGACACTAGTTGACTGATATATTGATGCTCCTCTCTAGTATCTGATACTTTAGTCACTTCAACTCGACGTTTCTTATAGTTATCTCTACCAATTGAAAACTCACTTTGAGCACCCTCGTGCTCACTGGTTTCATCGTCAGTTGTAATGATTGTATCATTCAACGTTTGTATGGTATACGTGTGTTCCGAAAGAATCTTCTGGTTTTCCTGGTCAATACCATTTATTGAATTCATGATAGGGCTTGAAGGAATGACGATGCTCATGTCTTGGGAGTTTCCATACTGCTCTGATTCGTAATCCACGTGATTATCTTGTGAAGCTGTGCAGAATCTTATATCTTTTTCAATATATTCACTGTCAGATGTATCACTTAAGATCTCTAGTGGATTACTGGCTGAACCACCAGCCTCTAGTCTAATTGAATCCATTTGATTGCAGTTGTGAAAACGTGATTGCTGAAATTCGGGAAAAGATGAGTCATCTCCTGATTTCTCAACGAAAAAGTCGTCGAGAAAAAAAAAGAGGAAAAAAAAGCAAAAAAAAAGAGAAGCAGTCACATTCGTTCAACGAAATTGTTACCATCACGGTACTGCCTTCAATCTAGACCCCAGTTACTGAAATGTGCTGTTCAAGAGTAAATACTCAGCAGAGTGTGTGTGTGAGATAGTAGAGGATGAAGAGAAGAGATGTTGTCCTTTCTTAAAATTTACTTGAGAACCAGTTCACCAACGGTACATGTCTACTGAAATTCATAATCCACTATAAGTCTTGTTACTAGGCTTTATTACCATCATATATTCATTCACTTTGACTCTCATCACTATATCCTTCTGCCTCACTAATATCTTGATCAACAAATAAATCATTATGGTGGTGCTTGGTTACACGTTGCTTTTTCAAAGATTGAACAGATCTTCCTTTGGCATCTGATTTATCTCTTGCTGATATGATTGTCTTGAGAAGTTGATCCTTATTGTTCACAAATCCTTCTTCCAATGAGTTTCTGATGCCTTCAGCCGTAATGGAGTGTAAAATCGCCTTTAGTGACTCCTGGTATTTGGATAAGTCATCACCTGGGGTACTCTGGATTGAATCAATCTTGGAAAGAACAAAATTCCACATTGTTATTGGGATATCAGGTAGAACATCCTCACCATAACCTCTAGCAAGTTGCTGCAAACCTCTAATCAAACCGTCAACAAGAACATTCAATGTAGTCTTCGTCATTAGCCCATGTAAACCACCACAATCAATTCTTGCAATATCGTGTGCTGTTGTAAGATGTTCCTTGAGTGCTCCTGCACCATTACTGGCGATGATACCATTTAGTTTGTAATGCCCAGCCACCTGGCAATGTAAACACTCCCAGTACATCTTCATTGTCTTGCGTGGCTTATCTGGTTCAGGAACGACCAAGTAAAGATTGAAGTGTTGCATCAGAGCTTGGTCAAGGGCAAAAACCTCCTCAGCGAATCGATTCTCTGTGTGGGATGACATGTACTGTTCTCTTGCATTGTCCTTCATCTGCTCAATCTGCCACATCTTGGGGATGTATCTGAAAAGTCTGGTCAAATTCTTGTTGATCTTCATGTTTTCTGTCCAACCAACCCATCTCTGATCTGCTAGAACCACTGCGTGATTATTGAACTCAACACCAGGAAGCTTATGATGGGACACCTCTCGTTTCTTAATGAACTCTGATAGAATTGGTTCTGGTACCTTGTCCAAAGCACTGAAGATTCTGTTTCTGTAGATGGATCTAACCTGTTGGAGAAGGTTAAACTCAAACATACCTCTTGGATTAGTTCCCCCCAACACAGAGTTAACAATTTGATCTGCTTGCTTGTGATCTTGGTTTGCACCTTCAATATTATTGTAAACATCCTCTGCAAGGGATCGAAATGTTTCACCAGTCTCCTCTCTCGGCTCCTTTCTCATAAGGTTTGGAATGAGACCATCCAGATTCTTAACCATATTGAAAAATGAATTGTCATCAATGTCCCAATCACTTTGTTGGATCTGTGTTCCAGTCTGTTGATGATGAATTCGATTTGGTGATTCTCCCTTTGGTAGTGGTCTCTGTGATAATTGTGGAGGGGTCTTCACTTGTTTAGGTGTATGTCTCTTGTATGTTGCTGCCAGGATTGGATCAATAGGGAAGTTAATCTCTGGAACATCTTCAACCAACTGATTCTGCTTTCTTCTCTTTGTATGTGGATGTCTTGTAGTCTGTTTAACATCGCCTCCATTGGATCGTACAGCTGAAACAATATCTTGATAGTCATTGTCATTCTTGGAAACTCTCTTCCTACTAGTCTTCATGGATGCTGCATCATGTAGTAGAGGAGCATCATCTTCAGCTATCTCCTTGCCATTGATTGAGATTGTTGCCACATCAAGACCACCATGCTTCTCTTCAGCTTTGTCGTTGGCCCTACCCTTTGAACTTGAACTTGAAGGAGGTTCTGTAGCAGCATCAATAGTCGTGGGATAGACCTTCTGAAGCAACTCACCATCACTAGGTTCACTAGCTGTTTCGAATGTTTGCTCAGGTATCTCAACCAGTTCTTTCTCAGTGTCACCATTATTGGTTACATCACCATTAGCATTAGGAATAGCACCCTCATCACCATTAGCATTAGGAATAGCACCCTCATCACGAATAGTATCAGCATGAACATCAACATCACCATTAGCAGTAGCAATAACATCAGCATTAGCATCAGTAGTGGGAATAACATCAGCATTAGCATCAGCAGTAGAAATAACATCAACAGTAGGAATAACATCAGCATCAACATCAACATCAACATCAACATCAACATCAACATCAACATCAACATCAACATCAACATCAACATCAACATCAACATCAACATCAACAGCAGCCTCTGTGGTAGCTGCTTCTTTGATTGTGTCACTGGAGCAAGCTTTGTCTTGAGGAAGTAAAATATCCTGCGGAATGTCTTCAGTCTCTTGGATATCAATATGTGCTTGATATCCCAGGGTGCTCCAAAATTCCTTCGTCAGACTATGAGGAAACACAGCATAATCAGCTCTGTTCAAAAAGCTTTGGAATTCTTCCTTACTGCTTGCAAAGTTCCTCCAGTTCTCATATAGTTCTACCTCAGACTGTTCTTCTCCTTTGTGAACAAATGTGTACTCTAGATCTTCTGGGTGTGGTTTGGTTCCACAGCATCCGTGGGTACCAGGAATCTTCTCCATCGAAAACAGTCTGGGCATGAATGTTCCAAGCATATTGCAATACTCTGAAACTGACAGCAACTCAGTGATAGCGTTGTAAGAAAGAGGACATTGTTTGTCATTGGGTCCCTTGAGAAAATCATCAAGAAGCGTGTAGTTCAATAGCATGCGATGTGAATCATTTGTGAAGATATCAGTGTGGAACCAATTGACTAGATCAATGACATGCATTCCAAGAGGTGGTAGGGCAACATTTTGATCTTCCATTGTGAATCTTGAAAGAAAGTTCTTGAATTTTAGGAAAGGCAAAAAAATAACCAAACAAAAAGAATGGAAAGACATTTTTTTGCTCGATTTTCTCACCAGTTTCTTGTTTTTCTTGCAATAAACTCTTTTAAGGTTGCTCTTTTTGATTATTAATACATACAAAAAAGGGGGCTTTACGTAATGGGCCAGCAACTATTGCTTTTTTCAAGAAATCCAACAAATTAACTGGAGAATTAGGTCCAGCAATTCAAGACAGACAAGTCTTCTTCTATCTATAGAAGGTTCTGCGACTTCTTTTGGCTGTTTGAACTGCTCTTGGAGTGAGGCTAATCCCAACAGTTCTCTTAGGTGCAGCAGAGGCTATATCCAAGATAAGATCATCATCATCGTCATCATCATCATCATCAGAACACGATAAAATATCTATTGGATTGCTTAGAGAACCATAATCCTCATCAAGCTCAGGAAGATTCTGCTCCTGTGAAGAGGGTAGCACAAATCCAGGTGCTAGGATACTGGCTGGAACCAGCTTCTTTCTTCCCTGTGGCACCAGATTCCCTTCCTCCTCTGAGCTATAGACTATTTCTGTATTGGCTTCTTGCTCCATGAAATCCACTATGCCTGTGCCCAGAGACTTATCACTAAGCAGCTGTTGTCTATCCTCCTGCTCTTGCTGCTCTAATACAATCACCTCATCGTCATCATCATCTGAGCTGTACACTAGTTCTTCATTCTGTTTTCCCTCCACCATATCATCTGAGCTGTACACTAGTTCTTCATTCTGTTGTACCTCCACCATATCATCTGAGCTGTACACTAGTGCTTGACTCTGCTGCACCTCCACCATATCATCTGAGTTGTATTCTACCTCTTCAGTCAGTTCTACTTCCACCACCTCACCTTCAGGCGTGTCCAAGGTATTATTTGCACAACCAGCAGCAGCAGAGAACTGTGGCTCCGCGTTGTGCACTTTTTGGCGTCGTTCCAACAACTCGCTTTGGTACACCCTTGCTTGCTCTGGCTGATTTGATGTGGAGGAAAGTTGCAGGACTGAATTGTTAAAGCTGGTAAACTTCTTGAAAGTAAGATGGTACACTGTCAGAAGCACTGTAACAGGCAAGAAGTTGGCACGCACATAAGCAGAATCCTCCGTCTGCAACCCATGTCCATGGCTATGTTCTGAAGTATTGATATCTTGATACGCATTACGGTATGGACCATAGTTGCCACGAGGCACACCCCAGTTAGCATCCATTAGTCTTGAGAGTGAAACCATCGAATGTCTAACAACAGCATAAGAAGGTTTCTTGCCTTGTGGGTTTGTCTTGATTCCCAAGTTTTCAAACCAGCTAACGGCGAGCCTTCTTCTAAATGACTCTAATGATAGTGGCTCCATCCCTGTTTTGAATAATCTGCCTTGAAACATCTGGATAACCATCTTCAACTGTTGACTATCATTCATCTTGGTAACAACAAAAGTGTGTAACTTATCAACAATATAAAAGACACAAACCATCAGAGGAAGAAACTTCTGAGGAACAAACCAAAGTGCCACGCTGCGTAGATTGGTAACCTTCTTGAGAGTGGTAGAAGTGATTGCAAAAGTGGCGTGGGAAGGGTCGAAAAGAAGACCAGGGATGAAGTTCTTCTGGTTCCCACCATCAGTCTTTACTCCATAAATTTCACTCGATCTCATGTTGTTTGAACAGTTCAATAGTATGAAAAGAACATATGTGTTGCATAACATTGCCGTGTGTAACTTGATCCACGCAATCCCGTAAGTTGAACCATCTTTGGAGAACTGACTGAGTACTCTCTGCAAAGTCTTTTTCAGGCACTCTTCTTGCTCCACCCAGAGGCTTCTCTGTCCATCCTTATGTACATTCTGCTGTTTGTTGATAAAGTCCTGAGGATTTACCCCATCAAAAACAGCATTCCAGAACTCAGAGCTACCAATTATAGTGCGAGAATGTTCCTCATCAGCTCCAAGTGCCAGTAGTTGGGTTAGTTGTCCAAGAATATTTGCAGTGACAGATTCAACCAGTGATGGGAGGTCCCTTAGTCTAATGGTGTGATCTCCAAAATCCACCAGTTGAATCTTACGTTCGTCTGGAAAAGCCACCACTTTACAGTGAACATTATAGATTCTTCTTCTGTTAATTCTCTTGGTTTCAAAAAGCAGCTGCTTCAGCTCGTCACCCACAGTCAACACTGGGACCTTGTGTCCACCAGGGACAAATGTAGTGCTGTTGGGAAAGACACTTTCTCCCACGACACCTTCAGACAGGAAGATGGAGAAGCCATAAAAGATCTTGGTGAATCCTGCCAGGTGAGCCAGATGGCATGCTCTTTGATTTGATGAACTGAGACGGCGAGTACGTCCAGTAAATGATATCAGGGTGAACCACAGGGAAGTGATTAGTGGGTTGTGCCGCCTATCATACCCTTCAAATGCAGCATGCTCCAGCATATTGTGTACTTGATTATTCTGGCCATCACCATTTCTATTATGGGAAGTTCTCAGGAAAGCAGAGTGGTTAAAGTTGAGACCTCCTATCTGGAAGTCATTTGGCCCCGCAGCATCAGCATCAGCTTCGGGATCAGGACCCTCCTCATCACTAGACACTTCCTCAGCATCATCGTGCTCTTGTTGCTCCTCCATTGCATCTTTCTCAGCTTGGTTGAACAATTCAGCAGCATCAGCGTCAGGATCTTCTCCTATATCAAATATTGAGTCGTTATCCACCTTCATTGTGCAGGACATTTCAACATGGAACAGTTCAAGTATATAGCGTACCTCATTGCGATACTCTTGGATAAGCTCTATAGCAGCTTTCAAGCCATCCTGCGCTCTGCGGCTGTGTTTCTTGTAGTGGATGTAGTCCTTCACAGACTCAATATCTTCTGACACCAGGCTCAGCCAGACCCCACTTCGTATTCGAGCCATGATGGAATCGAACAAGTTCCTGCACACAGCTCGTCCCTCGATTGAAAAGTCAAAAAGGTTAACTAACCTCGTCTTCAGCACAGTCAGCAGTTTCTCTTTTGTGTAATTGCTGTTCTGTGGCACGTATCCTGACTTCACTGCTTGAGCAAACAGGCCCTCAGCGTCTGCTAGCTCGACCTGGTCCAGGTTGGCCACCAACAGCATGAGCAATGCGATCTTGGTCAGTGTCTGCGTGTATCCTGCAGCAGTACTAGCCTTTAGCTGTGGAAACTTCACTCCAGTAGGGAAACGTTGTGTTACAGGAGCCGGATTCTCGTTCACACGAAAGGATGTGTAGCACTCTATGGCAGTGAGAATTTCAGAAAGCACTGTCTTCACTGCACCAAAGTACCTGAATGTTGATGTCATATCTCTCAGTAGCAGCTGCACACCCACAAGGTCCTTGACCACCTTCCGCACCGCATCAGACCTTGTTACTGGGTCGTCTGCAATCAAACCATGACGATTCTCGTGTGGGAGCATGAGAACACCTTGGTAATACTCGTCTCCATCTGGCGTGAATCCTGTGAAGTAGTGGTCAGATCCAACACCCAAGTCACTCCCCAGACCAAACTCTGCAGCTGCTGATGCTGCTGCCGCTGCACTTTCATTGCTGCTGTAATCGCCACATCCACCACCACCATTCTTTCTCTGTTGGTGGCGGTGGTAGTGTGTGTTGTTGTTATCATACGACATCAGCTTGGCCAATACGTCTTCCTTCAGTTTCACCTGCACTCGGGTGATACAGGCACCACCAGAGGAGTTCATACGGGTGTGTCGTAGTTTCTGACAGGGTGCTTTCTGGATCACGGCATACTTTGCCTTCAGCTTGATTAGCTTCTCAGCATTGGTGAGATGGTGGGCGTTGTGGAGCAGTTGGTTGGCATGCTTGTTGAGCAGGTGCTTGTGAATATCACGGGCACTCTCTGCTGCAGCTCCACAGCCACCCACTGGACACACAAACCACATGTGCAGCTTGAGCCCTTGGATGGCGTAGTCAAACGCATGAAAATCATTGGACGGTTGTGTCAAAGAACAAGGCTTTGTTCTTCCTTGTGCCTGTACTTCAAGGGAACCCACCTTGACGCCACACTGTTTCAAGAACAGCTCTTCCAGGTGCTCAGCACTGTACATACTCTTTGCTTCGTCGTAGGACGGGTCCGTCAAGGCCTTGTAGAAGTTTCTAATAGAGTCGACAACGCACGTTTGCTTAAGTTTCTTGGATATATATATCAGTAGTGGGTAGCGCTTGTGTACATGTAGATTGAACTTGTCAAACACCTCGTTGCGGCACCAGACACCGGGATCAAGTAGCGATTCGAAACTATCATCTGTGTACACTAGTGGAACATCTACTTTCAATTTCGCAGATCTCGCAGCATTCTTCCTCTCTGGATGAAACCGATGAATCAATTGAGTTCCCATGTTCAATTCCCACATGAAGTCACAGGGCTGGGTCTCCCCACGACTTGTACCGGGGTCAATTTTGGCCCAGATGTCCGCTAGCAGCTCTGCCATGTAAGGCTAAGGTTTTTTTGTTGTGTGTTAGTTCTTTTGTGGTTTCCATTGTTTTTTTGTTTGTTTGTTTGATCGTGGACGTTTGATGTGTGGGTTTAGCAGTCACAGATGAAAAGAGGGAGTGTACTATCTCCACAATATGAAAAGTATAGACTTTTAAGGTTCACCTTTTGTACGTATGTTTGGTATGAAACAAAGAGGGTGTTGCTCTTGACTGAAACATGATGTGTATCACACATGTGTTGAAGCTAAAGAAGATGCGTGGAGTCCAACAATAAAAGATAAAACTTGCGGGGTCCATATCACACCTAAAAACATTAGAAAGGTAAATTTGTAGATTATAACCTTTATATAAATGATAGAAAGAGTGGATTCCAAACTTTTTTCAAAAAAGTCTGGACTTCCAAATTTTTAAAAAAAAAGATAAAACTTGTGCATTCCATATCATACCTAACAACATTATAAAGATAAATTTGTAGATTGCAAACCTATGAAAGATAGAAAGATAAATTTGTAGATTGCAAACCTTTATATGAAAGAGAAAGTCTGGATTCCAAACTTTTTTCAAAATCCAAAAAGTCTGGACTTCCAAATTTTTCAAAGAAAAGTCTGGACTTCCAAATTTTCAAAAAAAAGATAAAACTTGTGTACTCCATATCACACCTAAAAACATTAGAAAGATAAATTTGTAGATTGCAAACCTTTATATGAAAGAGAAAGTCTGGATTCCAAACTTTTTTCAAAATCTGAAAAGTCTGGACTTCCAAATTTTTCAACAGAAAGTCTGGACATCCAAATTTTCAAAAAATATCTGGACATCCAAATTCACACAAGAGATGAAACTTGTGGACTTCTAGTTCTATACATATATACAAGCCTCAAGCTTCTAAGAAAATGTAGCAGCGTCGAGATAATAAAACAGAAAACAAAATCAAGTACAGATAGATATATAATTTTGTATATGCGTGAGAACAACAGTATCTATATTTCTAATTGAAATTCGAAATTGAGTCAGATGCAGAAGGCGATTTGTACCGAGCCCGACGGTGTTGAATAGTGAAAAATGTGACGTCCAGTCTTTTGGAGATACGAAAAATGTGAGGTCCAGACTTTTCAGTTGAGAAAAAAATGATGTCCAGACTTTTGAGTCGCGATGAAAAAAAAGTGACGTCCAGACTTTTGCAGGATAAATCGGGATGTGCAGGGTAAGTCGGGATGTGAAGAGTGGGTGGATGTAGGGAACAGGGTGGGGGATGGTCGAGACACATGGCATACAGGCTGAACCCATACATGCAGAGTGTGTACCCATACATGCAGAGTGT
>JAJMLD010000154.1:0-11659 GCA_030569515.1 Barnettozyma vustinii | reverse complement strand
GACTCTTCCCAGTTGAAGTTCCCAGCTTTGGACTGTATAACTGAGATAGATGGTGCCTTTTGTTGGCCAATCTTAAGGTTATATCTTATTTAATCACTAATCACTAATCTTTTTGATTAATAAGAACTTATGTAATATAACTGAAAACCACGTGATTTTCATAGTGTTTATTTTCCTCCGTAATCTATTGTGTCCTCGATTTTCTGGAGATATATCTTATATAATTACTTAGTAATCATTTCTCAGATTTCGGAGAAATCAACCTACGGAACCTCCACTACGCAGCCACAACAGCCAACAAGAATCACCTTATAACACCCTTCAATAAACTTGATCATCCCATTGAAAAGATGTCCTGGTTCTCTTCTAACAGTGGTGTCAATATTGACCAACTGGTCAAGGACGCAACCGATGAATCCATTCCTAATGGTGAGCTCAATATTGTGAAGGCACTAGAGTTAACTGACCTCATCAGATCCAAACAGGCACCAGCCAAAGAAGTTATGCGCAGTCTGAAAAAGCGTCTGCTCTCTTCTAAGAACCCAAACCTCCAGCTATCATGCCTTGAGCTAGTGGATTTCTCCATCAAGAATGGTGGCTTGCACTTCATCTCTGAGATTGCCACAAGAGAGTTCCTTGACAGTCTGAATGCCAAGTTGCTCCATGACGATGATGTCGATTACCTCGTCCAGAATAAGGTGCTCAAGCTGGTCCAGAGCTGGGCCAAGGTGTTTAGTGGATCGCTTGAGTTTAAAAACTTCAAGAGCTTGCACGACAATTTGAAGAAGCAAGGGTTTGACTTCCCTGTGTATGAAGGAACAGAGAACAGCGCAATGTTTGATTCCAATGTGCCTCCGGAATGGGAGGACTCAGATGCCTGTATGATTTGCTCACATGCTTTCTCCCTAATGAATAGAAAGCACCACTGCAGAAATTGTGGAGGTGTCTATTGTGGTGAACACAGCTCCAAATTTCTGGAACTCCCTGATCTAGGTATCACTGATAAAGTGAGGGTTTGTGACACATGCTTTGATGAGGTGAAATCCAAAAAGAAGAGTCACAAGAAGAAAAAGAAAAAGGATGTTATCAAGGCGAGATTGAATTATGACAGTGAAGAGGATGACGAGGACTTGAAGAGGGCATTGGAGTTGAGTTTGAAGGAGTCACAGGGCTCTGCACAGATTGAACCTGTGGAACCAGTGTCTGCTGCTTCTGCCGTCGACGAAGAAGACGATGAGGACTTGAAAGCTGCCATAGCTGCCAGTTTGAGAGACTTGGAGGCAACAAAACCAACAGAGACAGCAGCACCAAAACAGACTAGCATCTATGACAACCTACTTCCCCAATCCAACTACCACTACCAACCTCAAGAGCAGGCATCTGTACTTCCACCATCAGTGCAGTCATACGCAAAACAACAACAACCATACTCACAGCAACAAGCACCACAACCACAAGCAGATGTTTTCTCATATTATCACAACAGACTGACATCCCAGGAGGAGCATGCTGTAAGAAGGTTCACCACCAAAGCAATGGAGGCGAAGTACAACCCTTCAGAAGTGGAGAATCTCACAGAGTACTACAAGCAGGCTGTTCCGCTACAGCCAAAGTTGAACACTGAGCTGAATGATTCTATTTCCAAGTATGACCAGTTTGTGGACCTCAACTACAAGATTGACCAGACAATGAGATTGTACAATAAGATTCTTGATGAGAGGATTGAGAGAGAGGCGTACGGGCACCATCCACACCCAGTACAAACACAGTACACCCCACAGCAACCGGTTCACTCACATTACATACCACAATATGCCCCACAGCAACAACAACAGCCCCCACAAACAAGCCAAGTTCCACAGCCATCACACTACCAGGCTTATCAACCAAGCGAAGCTCCACAACAGAGCTATCCACAGTATGTTCCTCATTCTCCAGAACAACTCCAAGTTTCTCCTGTGTTGACTAATCAGATCCCATCTTCTCCACAGTACTCCCCTGAGGCAGTCTCAAAAAATTCTACTGGCAATTCACACGAGGAGGATCCGTTCGCAGAGAGACATGTTGAGCAAGAGGATAATGTTTATTCAGCACCATTGGGGCCAGAAATTGACTCTTCTGCCCCTCCAGTTGAGTCACAACAGCAAATGGCTTCACAGCCACAAGCCGTTGCATCGCGTCCCCCAATGGCTCCTCCAGTCAACAAGATTACGGATTTCAACTTCCCTAATGTGCCTGCCAATAAGTTGAATAGTCAGCAGCAACAGAATCAAGTTATTGAGGCCCCAAATGAAGAACTGCTGATTGAGCTGTGAATGTCCAATTGCTTGCAATGTGATAATTTTACTACATGTTCACCTTGGTAGACAGTATATGCGACGTCTCACAAAACTAGCTAGCTTCTCCTCTCGACAATTCATAGATAGTATCTTCGTCTTTGTGGATTTTTGTCCGCCAAACGATCGAATTCAGCTAGATCACCCACGAGAGGCCACATCATCAGTTGCACCTGTTGGGTTGGCGGTGCTCAATTATTGGAGGCGAAAGATGGTGTTCCGCAGTGGAATGAGTCAATTGACCGAAGTTAAGTGATTGATCATTAGTTGGACGAATAAAGGGCTAGCGTTCGACAACTTCTATTTAAGTCCCAGGTAACAGGGTGTGAAAACCCATGTACGCAGAACAGCCTGACTGACTATTGACGACTGGCCAGCCACTAACTACCAGGATTTGGCAATGAACACTGTGTAGCTTTGTGACCATTGAAAAAGTGTACTGGGTGAGCTTTGACCGTTTGAGTTCCCGTGTCCACCAGTCATGATATGGCGATTCTACAACCCTTCCTGTACAATCTTTGATTTTCTATTCAGAGCCAGTGCCTGGAGCATTGTTGATCTGCACCTTCTTGTCTTCACCACCAGATACAATCTTGTCACCAGCCCACTCCACTGCAAATACCTTGTCTTGGCCATTAGGAGCACCGCTTTCTCTCTTGATCGTGTACAGAGCCTTCTGTGCTCTCACATCCCACACCTTCACGGTTCCATCATGTGAACCACTGGCAAACATGTAATCATTTGAAGGATCAGCGCTCAAAGAAACAACAAAGTTAGAATGTCCAATAAGTTGTGATGAAGTGGTGGTGGTGGTGGATCTTGGGTCATGAAGAGTGATGTGACGAGCTGAAGAACCGCATGCCAATAGGTTCAACTTAGGCAGGGCCACCACTGACAAGAGTGAAAACCCAGTACTTCTGGTATCCACACAACGCGAGGTCACCAAATCCCATGTCTTGATTGTGTGGTCCTGGGACACGGAGTATGCGACTGTGCTGTCCTCAGGAGAGAATATTATGCCCTCCACTGGCTGTGTGTGTCCCTCCATGAAGGACAATGGAGCTCTGCGTCTCGTTGAGGCATCAGCCAGTGCCAGCTTCCGTCTCTTCTTGGCAGCAGTCGATGTCACAGTGTTGTTTGGATCAGCCAATGGGTCAATCGTGGTCATTTCTTTATAGTTTGTAGACCAGAGTCCCACGGTATGATCGTAGCCAGCAGATAGGATTCTGTTCCCATTCACAGCCAACGACACAACAGGAGCCCTGTGGCCTTCCAAGATAGCCAGAGTTTTACCTTCCTCTGGCTCCTCCTCGTCATCATAATCAGCAGCAACTTCTTCAGCACCGGTCTTCCACAGTCTGATCTGTCTATCGTTACCACCAGTCACAATTCGAGTGTCAGAGACCCACTGGACAGCCTTGATGGCACCAGAGTGGCCCTGGTATTGCCTCTCGACTTTTCCACTCATATTCCACGTGCGCACAATTCCATCGTAGGAACCAGAAAGGATCTTGTTGCTGCGGACGCCAAGGGAGGAGACCCAGTCCTCGTTGTTGAAGGATGCGAGATATGATGGTGGGAGGACTGATCTGGTGTACTCTAATGACAGAAATGCCTCACTTGAAAGAGCATTGGCGGTAAGGTACTCCTCAACAGAGGTACGAAGCAAAGTACCGTTGATCAGAAAGTCAAATGGAACAGAGCTCTCTGTCTCCAAGAGATGGTTAACAATCTCGGAGAGACCATACCTCTTTAATGAAATCGGCACGTAGAGTGGCTTGTCCTCCACCTGAAGGGATTCATCCTCCTCACGAGTAAAGAATCTGATCTTGACCTGTGACTTGTCTGACATCGTGCTGGAATGAAGATCTAATTTGTATTATCTGTTTATTGTTTATAAAAGGAAAAGGCCCACTTTGAAATTTTTTTAGAGATGAGCCCTCGGAAGTGTACTACATAATCACATGTATCACGTGAATCACAGTGAACTCATGCTTACCCTCGGAACTCTGCTTTTTGCACTCTTCTTCCCAGTGGATCTGAACAAGATTAAACGAATCAAGCTTTCCTCAATCGAGAACTCCTCACGTTGCCATTGGCCCAAAGTGCACACAGCCACAGCCACTAAGGATCACTCACACCTACTCTGCCATTTGCATACATACTCCTTCCACCAGCAATTACCCTTCCAATCCTCCCAACCCCTACTGACCTTCTTTTGCATCACCTGTTCCTACAATGCAAACACCCTTCGTCGTCTCCTCACCAGGAAAAGTCATCATCTTTGGCGAGCACGCTGCTGTCTACGGCAAACCAGCAATCGCAGCAGGTATCTCCCTACGAACATATCTTTTGGTCTCAGAGTCAACGAACCCTGATGATATTGTGTTGGACTTCTCCGACATTGGCTTTAAGCATACCTGGACCCGTGCACAGTTGCCCTGGGACTTAGCTGAGTCCCTCCATGCCAAAGGCGACAAGCCACAGCCCACAGAGGAGCTCGTTCCTGAGTTAGTCTCTGAGTTGGGCCAGGTATTGTCCAACATTGACAAGAGCATCCATTACGCGGCTGCGTATTCCTTCTTGTACCTCTATGTCAACTTGTGCCACAAGC
Source organism: Barnettozyma vustinii (assembly GCA_030569515.1). Classification (NCBI taxonomy): domain Eukaryota; kingdom Fungi; phylum Ascomycota; class Saccharomycetes; order Phaffomycetales; family Phaffomycetaceae; genus Barnettozyma; species Barnettozyma vustinii. Next base: position 6,709 of record JAJMLD010000154.1, on the reverse strand, counting down.
ATCACACCGGTATGACGTTCACTGTGCGCTCCACTTTACCTATTGGTGCCGGTTTGGGCTCGAGTGCCTCCATCTCTGTCTGTTTGAGTGCTGCACTCGCGCTTTTGGGGAAACATATTGATGCTGGTGCCCTGAAGGCCACTGACCTCTCCCAGGACAACGAGGACTCGTTGTTCATTGATTCATGGGCCTTTATGGGCGAGAAATGCATCCAGGGCAATCCTTCAGGGATTGACAATGCTGTTGCTACGCACGGTGGTGCTGTGATGTTTCAGAGAATGGCGAGCTCGACCCCAAGTGTGCGCACCACGATGAGAAATTTTCCTAAGTTGAAGTTATTGTTAACCAACACTACACAGCCTAGACGCTCAGCCGAACTTGTTGCAGGTGTCGGGAAACTATGTGCCAAGTATCCTAAGGTGAGTGGGCATATTTTGGATGCCATGGAAGGGATTTCTCGTGAGGCGTACAATTTGATCATCAAGCCATTTATCGATGATGACGAGAAGGAGAAGTTGAAAGAGTTGTTTGAGATTAACCATGGTTTGCTTGTGGCTCTAGGGGTGAGTCATCCGACTTTGGAAAGGGTGAGAATGCTTACTGATGAATTGAATGTTGGTAAGACCAAGTTGACAGGTGCCGGTGGTGGTGGCTGTGCCATCACATTGTTGAACGATGATGTAAGTGAGCAGACCATTGATGAGTTGAGCAAAAAGTACGAGGAGTATGGTTTTGAGACATATGAGACCTCCCTGGGTGGTAAAGGTGTTGGTTTGTTGAGTGGCGGGTCTGGGTTCCCATACACGCCTGAAGAGTTTTTGAAACTTGGTGACAGAGCTGATATCGAAGGTTCTTTGAAGGCAGACAGCTTGGAACCGTGGAGGTTTTGGTAATTGTAATGAAATATGTTCCTGGCTATCTATAGATTAACAGCTTTTATAATAATGCATTCGCATTTGCATGGTTTACCTAGATCTGTAAACGATGGCAAAATGTTATAGGACAACGGAAAGACAGTGAGGGGAGCCAAGAAGGATGACCATGATTATAGAAATGGATGGCTTAAGTTGGATCCTAACTCTGAATGGTGTGATAATGGTCTGGAACCAGAACTGGACATATATTTATCTGAACTGTGAATACGATGCTGCAGAAGTCAGAATCACGGTTGCCCTGGGAACGTGTTTCGTGACACATTCTCAAAAGCAAACTCCTACAGGCTACAGTAGAGAAAGTGTTCTACTATCTCATAGATCTAAACTCTACAATTTTAGTGAATACTTAATAATACTGAGCTGCAATAGGTGTTGATATCAAGTTTTTGTTTGGGCTTCTTTGCACATTCAGCCACCAATGATGATGTAACTAGCCATATGCTCAACTTTTCATACAGCACTAGCCACGTAAACAACTTGTTTAATACTCATTAAATCTATATTATTTATATATATATATATATGTATATGTACACTTCTATGAATGATCTCTAAATGCCCCTATTGAAGTAGACTGACTCAATCAACTCACCATTCTTGTCCTTCTTGCCAGCAAGATCTGGCTCCAGAGAGGTGACAGAAATGCGCTGGTACTGTGGGAAAACAGCTAATGCAAATGGCAATACTGCAAACGAAGTAGCTGCAATGATACCAATGTTAGCCAAGGTCTGAACCCCGAGACCTCTGCCTTTCAAAATGCCCTGTTGCAACTTCACCAGTAGCAGTGGAGGCAAAACCATGATTGGAGTCGCATTGATGACACGAGATGCTGCAGTCTCACCCACTGCATACACAGCAGCTGTCTTGGAGGAACCCACTGGGTCACCATTTTTGTCAAAGACGGTGATACCTTTCTTGATCTCCTCTGAGCGCATGGCAAAGACATTGACGATACCAGCAGACACAACAGCTGCAAACGGCACCAATCTTCCCAAAATCATTCTTGTTTGCGGTTGCAAGTTCTTCAATTTGGGAACGATCGAGTTCAAACCAAGTGCGACACCGCAAGATGCCGTAACGGCAATGGCGTAATTTTGGATCAGTTGGGACGTGGATAATGGATGGGACTTGTTTGCATTGGAGATGTTGATGGCCACGTTAAGGGACTGGTTGGTCACCTGCCAGAACAAAGTGCCTGCCGTGCCCAAGTTAGGGGTCAGCATTCCTCCAGTGACCACCAGATTGGACAGGACACAACTGGACATTCTGAATGGGAGGAGGACCGCCTCACCAGTGTCTGGATGGACGGTGGAGTCCAGGATCTTCTTGGCCCTCCAGAGATCGTCTGTCATTTGCTTAATTTGGCCGTTCTTGTATTGAGAGATGAGCTGCTTTGCCTCAGAGACGCTGGTGGAGGTGTTAAGGAGCATGGAAGGGTCAGAAATTTCGGCGCAGTGGCGGACACGCCCCATGTAAGAGGAGAGATCATAGCGAGACTCTGGGAGCGGGATAGGACCCGGGACGGAGGAGGCCATGACAGCGATTGGCAAGAAGATTGGTGGGAGTAGCTGATCTTTGTGTCAGCGATGAGATCGAGATTTTCTTTTTCTTTTTCTTTTTTTGACCTCGAGACCTCGATGACTCGTTCAGGGTCTAGATTCTACAGTCTAGGCTCTAGACTATGGACTGTGTGGACCAGACTGGAGAGATAGATTCTAGAATTAAAGAGAGACTCTCTGTTTAAATCTTTGGATCAATCAAACAAGAACTCATTGCCATACTCAACTGTATCCACTTCATTGTATTACAATCTGTAGCCCTAGCCTCTCTTCCCCGGGTAACACCAGCACACCATCGTCTCTCACTGAAGAAAAAAAAGAAAACTTTTCGTTCGTGCCCAAACTTGACTCCGGTTTTCTTTCTATAACGACGACACGCGTCCCTCAGGCGTCACTGGGATTACCCTTCAATGGTCCCAGTTCGAAAGCCAGGGGCAATCAAAGACCGGGTTTCTAACTCGCTGTCCAAGTGCGACGTGTGCCAGAGCGATTCTGAGGATGTATCTCCGCCTTGTGATAGAAACAGCTGAACTTTGCGGTCATAAATTCCTCTTACATTCTCACCGATAAACTGAATTGAATGAATTGATTGATTGTTGGAGATTGCGATTGCGATTGCGATTGCGTAGTTTTGGCCTATTCCCAGCTGATGAGTCAGAGCACTGTAGTCCTGACGATTGCCTTTGGAGTTGACTCGTAAGCTCATCTCACCGGGTAACCCGCCAAAAAGAAATTTTTCCAATTTATCTGTAGTCGAAGAAAAAAAAAATTGTGGTCTAGCTACACTCTATATACAACCAAGCACTTACAAGTACCTCCATTCCACATGTCTGACATTGTCGAGCCAGTCTCCAACGTCTTCGAGACCATCTTGGTCCTAGACTTCGGTTCCCAATACTCCCACCTCCTCACCCGCCGTCTCCGTGAGTTTAACATCTACGCGGAGATGCTCCCATGCACCCAAAAGATCTCTGAATTGAACTGGAAGCCAAAGGGTGTCATTCTCTCAGGTGGTCCATACTCCGTCTACGCTCCAGATGCCCCACATGTTGACCAGGAGGTGTTCAACCTCGGTGTTCCTATCCTTGGTATCTGCTACGGTATGCAAGAGTTAGCCTGGATTAATGGCACTGAAGTCGCTAGAGGTGACAAAAGAGAGTACGGTCCAGCCACTTTGAACGTTGAGGACCAATCCTCTCCATTATTCAAGGATGTGGACCACTCCAAGGTCTGGATGTCCCATGGTGACAAGCTCTACGGTCTTCCAGAAGGTTTCAAAGTTATTGCCACCTCTGAGAACTCCCCATACTGTGGTATCGCCAACGAGGAGAAGAACATTTATGGTATCCAGTTCCACCCAGAAGTCACCCATTCTGAAAAGGGTAAGCTCCTATTGAGAAACTTCGCGGTTGACATCTGTAAGGCCAAACAGAACTGGTCCATGAAGAACTTTATCGACACTGAGATCCAGAGAATCAGAGCCCTTGTTGGCCCAGACGCTGAGGTTATTGGTGCTGTCTCTGGTGGTGTTGACTCCACCGTTGCTGCCAAGTTGATGACCGAGGCCATTGGTGAGAGATTCCACGCCATCTTGGTTGACAATGGTGTCTTGAGAAAAGACGAGGCCAAGACCGTTAAGGAGACCTTGACCAAAGGTTTGGGTATCCAGTTGACTGTTGTTGATGCCTCTGATGAGTTCTTGGACAAGCTTGCCGGTGTCACTGACCCAGAGAAGAAGAGAAAGATTATCGGTAACACCTTCATCCACGTCTTTGAGAGACAGGCTGCTCTAATCAAGCCAAAGTCAGGCAAAGAGATTGAGTTCTTGTTGCAAGGTACGCTATACCCAGATGTTATCGAGTCCATCTCATTCAAGGGTCCATCCCAGACCATCAAGACCCACCACAATGTCGGTGGTTTGCTAGAGAACATGAAGTTGAAGCTCATTGAGCCATTAAGAGAGCTATTCAAGGACGAGGTTAGAGAACTGGGTAAGATTTTGGGAATCCCACACGAGCTTGTCTGGAGACACCCATTTCCAGGTCCAGGTATCGCCATCAGAGTTCTTGGTGAAGTCACCCGTTCCCAAGTGGCCATTGCCCGTGCCGCTGACCACATTTACATTGAGGAGATTAAGAAGGCTGGTTTGTACGAGAACATTTCTCAGGCTTTTGCCGCTTTGTTGCCAGTCAAGTCTGTTGGTGTCATGGGTGACCAGAGAACTTATGAGCAGGTTATTGCCTTGAGAGCCATTGAAACCACCGATTTCATGACTGCTGATTGGTACTGCTTTGAGCCAGCTTTCTTGAAGAAGGTTTCCTCTAGAATTGTCAATGAGGTTGATGGTGTTGCTCGTGTCACTTATGATATTACCTCCAAGCCGCCAGCCACTGTTGAGTGGGAATAGGGGAGCTTCTTACCACTTTTGTCAGCCCCTCATTTCTTAGATTTTGTTCTTACTTTTGTTTAATCCATTCATAATTAGTGTGCTGTATTCTCGACTTAAGAAATATGGAGAGAGATATTGCTTCAAAATTTTAACACTATAGATACAATTTATAATCACTCATATTGCATATCCGCGACAAATTGCTGACACTGTCTCGGTGCTAACCACACAGGCGGTCATTCTAATTAGTGACCTCGCAAAGCTCTGAAGATTTCAATCAAGGAAATGAAGCTTCCGCTCCCTGAAATTCATCTATTATCTCACCAATCTTCTTGCTTACTTCTAGCTTCTAGCTTATTTAAATTAGGTAGAAATATGTGAAATCCGTTGAAATTTGCGATCATGATGTATGTGATTTGTAAAACTAATGTTATGACTACCGTATGCATCTATCGACACAGTGCGTCTGGTATAGACTAGCTGCATAGTACGAAGAACACAAGAAGAAGTTTATCAAACTCTTATTCAAAGCATTTATTAACGTTTCTTCCTACTTCTTTCCAAATGTAGATGTCCATCTCCCCAGTCCATAATAACCTTGCCACAGCCCTTCTACATCAGTCAGATATCCACATGTTGCCGTCCCATAAGGCTTTGGCTCATCCAGGTCTTTCCACCCTCTCAAAGCTCTCAATTTTCTCAACTCTTCAAGATTGAACTCAACTTTAGGTGCAGTGCCGTACTTCAATGGTCCCACATTGATCCAGAGTCCCTTCTTTTCGCCGATCAATCTCTCAATGGCAGCAAAGTATTCAAATATGTTCTGTGCTGTGTCAAGGAAGAAGCACGTCACAATGAGCACAGTGTCATAATCTTCTGATGGTAAAGCAGGAGTGAATGTTCTGATATCTGCAAAGTTCATCATTAGTGATTCTGGTTTGATCTGTTTATGCAGTGGGACCTCACGCAATTGGTTCTCAGTGTTGACATGATGAGAGTATGTGTGAATGTATGGATATATGCTGTATGATCTCGTGGATGGAGCGTAGATGAACTCGTTCGCAAGATACATCACACTGCTGAACTCAACAGACTCAATTTGTTTGAATTCGGGCTTCTTTTGAGCCAGCTCATGGGCAACGCGGCCAAGCCCTGAACCAGGCACAATAACCAGCGTCCGTTGTCTGTGCTCTGAGTTTGGAAGATACCTGTCGATGTTGGAATTAATGTAGTCCATCACTGGCTTGTACTCTGGCTTGCCCAAGGGTGACCAATCGCGGGCATAGTGACATAGGGATTCAATAACCTTCCCATTGGACTTGTACATCCCCGCTTTCTTCTCCAACGGACTGATTGAGTATTTATCAATAGCATATTTGGCGATAGCATAGGCAAGATCACCGTTCTTCATAGTGCACTTGTCCAAGTCCTGTAGATGGTCATAGTACCCAATCTCCCTGGCCTGTTTCTGCCATTCCCATTCAACACGCTTCAGTGTGCGGATTTTGCGGTTGTTCCAGGCAAGTGTGTCCGTAGTATAACGTTCGTACGTGACTACGGCATCGACAATTGCCTGCCTGTCAGCTTGCATTTCAAGGTTGATGAATTTGGAGAGGAGCCAGTTGAAAGAGCGGGTCTTGTAAAAGGAAGAGGCCATGCCCAGTAGGAGGACAGTGATGGGGATGGAAGAGTATGGGAGTAATCTTGTTAGGACAGCGTAGAGGGCTAGAAGGAGCGTTGATCGGATGAGAACGAACTGCGCTGGTGTAGAGTCCTGAAAACGCATTGTCGTGGTAAAAATGACAGAGCTCGTATTTTGGTTTTTT
>JAJMLD010000153.1:0-11987 GCA_030569515.1 Barnettozyma vustinii | reverse complement strand
GGCTGGATTGTCTCTTGAGTCTGTGAAGTTGAATGGACCAGATTTATGGAAGGTGCTGATTGGAGGAGACTCAGAAGGGTGGAAATTTGACCAACTTGCCTTTAAGTATTACAGCCCAGAGACGCTCTATGATGCGTACCTCTTATCTGAAGATGATGAGTTCGCCGACTTCTCCGCTTTCACAGATTATGTTTATAAATACTATCACTTGAACGAATGGCAGATCTTGAAGGCCATCGAGAAGCACAATGAAACTGTTGGCCGAAATGGTGATTATTCCAAAACTATTGCCATTCCAAAAACTATATTCAGGGGAGACCAGTTGAACTTGAAGCTTGGTCGTTGGGGTGACAGTGATGACATGGGGTGCTTTATGGTTACAGACGCGCTCGCGCCTGAATCTGGCGGCTGGAAGAATTCTCTACCACTTGCAGGGTCTGTCGTCACAGATGCCTGTAATCAGATTGAAGTTATGATCAAGCAGGTGTGTATCAGACACAATGACTTGAAACTGTCTAATATGATATTCACGAAGGGACGTGTTCACTTCATTGACTTTGGTCTAAGCGTGTATGTCGGAGACGAGGAAGAGGATGAGTTGGATGAGATGGTGAGAGAAGATCAAGAAACTATTAAAGAGTTGCTACTGTTTAGCGGATAAGAATAATGGGAATATTTTGTGTATTTGCAGCAAAATGTTGAACAGTATAAATTCACAGTGTCCACTCAGATCTTGCTCCTAGTGAAAATCTCTACAGCTCTACGTTTTCGCCACAGGTGACAGTACGTTTAAAGTTGTGGCGAGTCGAGTTACAACTCGCGAGTTTCTAGATTTTTGACAATGAGTTATAACTCGCGAGTTATAAGTTGAGGGATGTTGCAACTCGTTGTAAGCCGTAGGATGTATATAGGTGATAATTGCTATTGATTGATGATTAAATTTCAACAATTATTAGAGTGATCGTCTTTTTTAGTAAAAATAGAATCAATTAATTAACAAATTACAATGGTCCAGCAGCCAAGGAAGGAGTCATATTTCTTGAACTCTCAGTTCCTGGCATTTTAATTTACCTTCACAAACATGCATTTATGATAAAAGCCTTGAATTTGATCGGAGGTCCAACAGATGCTGCCATTACCAATGAGATTTAAATACTTCACCCTTCACTACAGTGCTATTGCTGGTTTCCAAACCTGGATAAAATATAGAGCTAGAACACGCGTTGCTGAATAGAAATAAATCAAATGGTGAGTTGAGACTAGTGAATGAACAAGAATGTAAAATGCCATTAGACATCAGACAGATCAGTTTGTATTCACTCTATTCCAGAAAGATCAAGTTTCTTTAGTAAATCATTCAAAAGCTCAAGATCTTCACCTCCCAAGGATTTCATCGGTGCTGGTATACAAGGGTATTTGGCAAGACCTAGGATATTTGCGCAGGAAGCCACAACTCTTAAGGATCCATATTGTTCGAACAACTTTCAAAGCCCTTTTAATTCATTTGATAAGGCGGAAGCTTCAGTTAATTTACCATTCTTCACTCGGTTAACTAATTCTTTAGCTGTATGTGGGAATAACCCCCCAGCTACAGAGTACCACAGATCACACCCGGCTGCCAATCCCAAGAAGGCACCAGGATCCCCACTAATACCGATGGATACATCTCCAGGTATAACTGAACGAAGGTTTGACACTCGAGACCTTGCATCACTCAAATCTCCAGCAATACTTGGAATCTTGATGGACTTGACATTTGACAGTTGTGCTATTCTTGAATGTAGTTCATCAGAGAAATGGAAGTGGGTAGTTCCTGGATTATCATAGACAATGATTGGGATTGAGACGACATCATTTAATGCACGGTAAAGCTCATAGACCTCAAATTCAGTAAGAGGAATGTAACTGACTGGTGCCAGCAAAACACCACTTACACCAGCCTTCTGAGCATCTTGGGCTAGATGAAGGACATCCTTGGTTCTCAGACTTCCAACACTAACAATGACTGGAATATCCTCAGCGTTTGCGACAGCAAGACGGGTGAGATGTTTTCTCTCTTTTAGAGACAAGAATGCGTAACAACCCGTTGACCCTAGAACACCAATTGAATCAACTTTTGCGTCAACCAACCGTTTGATCAAAGTGACGAATGCCTGCTCGTCAAGCGAGTTCTCATCCATAGGAGTAATTGGGAAAGCACTGACTCCAGTAAACAGCATTTTTTGCTGTATTATAACTTTTCGATTCCGCTCATCAATCAAGTCGCTGATATGTCCCTCTATATATTTTTGAAGTGTTATTCGGCTTTAGTTCGGATTAACCTCTTTTGGTCCGGATCTCTTATAAAAGTTTCATCGTTTATACTGTTTGTGCATTTTTAACTGCCTTCAATTGCCTAATTGTTCTCAAGTTTCTACATTATAACTCATTGCAATTTGTTAGAATGCCCCTACTGTCACTGTGGGTTTTAGCTAGTAGTGAACTCGGAGGTTCTGTTGTCCAGATCACCAATGGCTGCTGCTGTGGGTAAAGGTGTCGCGAGTTGAACGCGTCTTTCTTAGAGAAGAATTGAGTGAGACTGCTATTAATACTCCATGAGTACCCGAGGATCGAACCACCGCACTTATACCTGGATACCATCTGGATACTGGATATTGGATACTGAGTAGCAGTACAACCCAGGTCTACCGTCAGTCGTACTGGAGCTCTCTAGATTTGGTGTGAACACTAAGTTGGAATCTATAACATGAATAAAGTATGTGTCATGTGAGGTATTTGATCAAGTCTATGATATTTACTCGATCCGCGCGATTTTAGTGAATTTCCTCCGAAAATCTGATTTTTCGAGGCCACTGGGCCCCAGAATTTACAATTTTCTTCCTCAAAGTTTACTTTATAGAGTGGCAAATGCTCAGTAATCAAGCTGGATGGCTCTTCTGGATTTCTTTTTGTCCTAATTTCGTCTACATTCAATTGGTTCAATTCCTAGTTCAAACCACATAATACTCAATCACTTTGCAAAACCTTAAAATCCTCAACAACTTGGAGCATGTACAGGATACAGGTAGCATTTCGGAAGAGCACGAACACAGAAGGTTTTCAATTCAACTGCAGAGAGGTTAGTATTTGACGTCTCAAAGGCTTTAAAGTAAAGAACACGTACTTTTCGAGGGTGAAGTGCATGTGACACAACAGCAAAAAAAAAAGATATGGGGGACACCAATGGCTGTCGAGGAACGTTTAAACTGTAGAGGGCCTGACTGAACTCTAGTGATATTAGTATAAATTGGAGCACAGACAATAGAGGCAGGATATAGTGTTGAAGATTATTTACAGCATTAACATGTGACAGACGACAAGCCATCACAAAATTATACTATTTGCTTTCACTTGCTTCAGATTCTTCAACAAGGTTCTTCTTTTCTGACCCAAAAATTGAATGATTCTTTCTGTTATCCATAATAGATAGACCGAAAACCACCGATAGCGAAATTAAAGTAACCAGACTCATAGCCATACCAATCCATCCAAACTTCAGCAAGGAATTTGATTTTCTTGATGTGATTGACCAACTTGAAAAATTTTGGTCAAAGACAAGATCCACTGAGTTGTAACCGTTTGTGGTCAAAGACAACCCAATAGTTATCGAAACCCATTGTGCTATACTAGTAGCCAAAACGAAAGGCCATAGAATCAATTCCAACTTAGGAGAGATAAATATAGACACTATCAGAAGGCCAAGAAGTACTAACTCAATAAGGGAAATGATGAAGCCCGCATAGATGCCGTTGAATCCATTTTCAAAATCATTAGTTGAGATCGAAGCAAAATAGGAACCAACATCAAATCCAGTGTAAGTCCCTGGACCACCTTCAAGGTAATTAGATTGTAACAAACCGCCAATATCTGGCTTATATCTTTGTTTAGACTCACTGCAGGTTTTCTCAACAAAATCCCCAGTGTTAGTGGTGAGAGCACCTGAACAATAACCCCAAAGTCCAAATCTATAGATATCGTTCAATCTTGTATCTGAAATAGTGAGCTCACGATAAGGCTCAGGCTTGTAGAGTGCGTTAAAATCAGCATTTCTGAAGTCTATCTCAAGAAGAAAGTTGTTACCTGATCTAGAAGGTGAAGCGAATAATGTGATTCCTGAAAATGCAACGCTTACTATGCAAAAAATCGAAGTAACACAGAGGATGGTTGCTTTTAGAGTTGTCATTTAATGATTCAGGAAGAAGTGAAGGATGAGTGGTGAGTTGTGATCCTGTGTAAGACGGATTTAATTTTTTTTCTTTTCGACGTTCTTAATTTTTGGGGTGAATCTTTTTGAAATGCGATATTTTTTTTCTGGGTGTGAACTATGTTATGACCCATATGCGCTTGAAGAAACCAGCGTTTAGTTAGTAATAAGCAGTTATTTGCAGTCACTCCTCTATGCAGAGTTCAGACCCTGCTGTGCTAGTGTTTCAAATTTGAAATGCCATGGCCAATCACCATATAGCTTCCCAATTAAGAGAATAGAAACAATTTATTTCGATCGTTACATACGCCTGCAGGCTTTAGACCGACTGTCTCGAAATGCCAAAACTGCGTGTAAAGTTGTCTTTCAATTATGCAGCAATGCCGGTTGCATGCTGTAGTTTACCGTGTTCTTTTTATTCACTTGAAATGGAATTACACATAACCCTTATACAGATGAATACATTACTGAAAGTACTTATAAGATCTTAACAAAAAGTTTAATGCTTCTTTATGGTTTCAATTCATCAGATCTGCCTCACAAAAAGCTATTTGACTTTCTTTTTTCGCCTGAGTTACGAATACTCAGTTCAATGTATCTTTATGCATATTTGCAAATCTATCGGGGTTGGGCCTTTCAATCAAGTGTAGCTAGTGCATTTACAGTGTCATACAGTATTTGGTCACTGAGAAAAAACAGGTTTGGACCTTCAGAAACAACACCGCTCACCTGAGATTCAATCCCTTGCCTAGAATAAGCAAATATATAAAGCAAAACATTCCCCTTATTTTCTCAGTTTTCACATCCAAACACTAAAAGATATACTGAGACTGTCGGCAGTAATATCTCACGATGGTTCCATTAACAAGAGATTTTGTGCATTTCGTTATTCAGATTTTAGTCCTTGGTAACCAAATGTCAATGGCACTTGCGCAAATTGAAAGTGATGCGGGTCGAATCGAAGTTTATCGATTGGGCGAATCAGGTGACATTGTTGATGCGACATCTCGCCAAGACTTGCTAATGTCTTTTCATAATGAAGCCTCCTTTGATGAATTTCTGTTCGATTGGATTTCCAAAGGAGAGAGTGATGCTTTGATAAAAACTGATACTGCCACCAACACCACCACTATCCTAAGTGATTATAAGCTTGAGTCAGAATTTTCATTTTATGGGAACGATACCTTGTTAGGGAAAAGGGACCAGACATGCCAAGGTGCTAACATTGCAGTGGTGAAAGAACATCAAGTTGCTCAGTCTGGTATCTGGTGGTCCCCCTGGTATCCTGTAAGCTGCTGTTTGTACTCAGGATTAAGCTCAGGCGGAGGAAGTCAAAGCATTGGATATGAGTACACCTATACTTGGTCTGCTGTGTCTGGTTTAGAGCTGTCTACAAGCAAGATTCTGAGTTTGTTGGGTGCTTCTGTCGGCTTTTCATTATCTGAAAGTGAATCAAGATCAGAATCCTACGTCTGTAATGTCCCACCATACAGTGTAACTCAAGTTTGGTACCAACAGCGCATGAGCTGGGGTGATTTACAAAAGAGAGATCGTGTCATTTGTGAAAGAGGAACAGGATATGTCACACCTTGGTCTCAGTACTTCAGAGTTGATGCACCAATTAAGAACGGGAAGAATCTTGGTTGCAGCAGCGGTTACGAAAATGTGCAGTGTAATCGTGGAACCTGTAATTACTAGTCATTTTTATCGCTGAGTCTGGAGCGTTTTTCTTTCAAGTACGTCTAGTGTGAGATTGGATGAAGTAAAAATATATATTTGCTAAGAAGTTCAGTTTTCAACCCCTTACGATCACGTGACAATGAGTTCAGGCAACTCGTGAGTTAACGAGTTGAAGGTAGCCAACTCGTTGAGTTAACTCGCGAGTCACGAGTTGGAGATTTTTCTCAACTCGTCGCAACTCAATTTGACTTCTATCTCTAAAAAGTATAAAAAGTGGAAATTGAGTCCTGTGATAATTGCGGTAATACTTCACTAAGTTAACTCCCAACTGGGAACTCTGTTATAGCTGTGTAACGTAACGGTTGATTTAGGGACAGTGCTAGTGGATTAATGCCTGTTTCGCAAGTGTATAATATGTTCTTAAGTTCTTGTCATCCTTAGCGAGTAGGAAGAAGATATGGATCTCTTGAAGAGAGTCCATGGCCATTGGTTTCTTAATATAATTTAACCAATTTTTGATATTAGCCTATACTGGACCTCAGTTTTATTGGTATACAGACGGTATACAGACTGTATCCACATATGAATGATCATATATACAACGAAGTTGTGGAAGATTTGATCACAGTGCGCAACTAGGTTGCCTAAAGGAGATTTAAACAATTTTCCAAGATCAATATTTATTGATTAACCATAAACATGGAGACGTCCGTTCTTGTTAACAAATTACAATCATAGAGACTGAACCTCTCATTACCGCAAAGTTGTCCCGTTCTGGAGATTAACAGATACGACTTCACTCAGAACTCTAACTTCAGTTACCACAACCTTCGATCGGTCAGAGACACGGGCTCAGAGCTTCTGGACCTCATATAAAAGGTGATGAGACATATGATTCTAGGATATGAAGGACAACAGCATCATTCGAACTTGGCTCTTAAAGTAGTAGTTCGAAGCTGATGTTTCCTATGTTCCTTGGTCATGAACATTCAACACTGATCTTGTAAATTGTACCACAGACCCTCAAAGCCAAACTTCTGTTAGTAACATATCCATGCCAATCACATAGAAGGGATAGCAGATAAACCTCACTCGCCTAAACAAGTGAGGCGAAAGAACATCTGTCTACTCGAGAGACTCATCTTACCGATAAAGAGGCGAAGAAAGACAAAGTCGATGATGTTCTTCTATGCTGACAACACAGAAAACAGCATTACCCAAAACTGTCGTGCTTGGCATCACCACCTTTTATTGTGCCTACTATGACCACCAGCCCAGAGAGTTTATTTAGTATTGGAGGTGTCACCACTATGTTCCGCCGTCAACGACTTGGTGCATCCCCTTTGAAGAAAATCCTGCTATCGAAGATGAATGAAAAGGAGATTTGCAATATCTAGCAACAGGGTACGCGAGTGCTGCTAAATATTGAACTGTGTTTTTTTGGTTGATTTAGTGGGCAGCAATATCCATCCACGTTCATGGAATACCAGCAGTGTATTAGATAATTGATAATTCACGTCATCCAGCTTGACGACGCGACATGGGGTCCCACGGCAGACTCTGATCTGGTAATCTCATAATAATTTAAAACTTTTCCAGCTAATGGACCCGCCACCGCAGTTTAGACAAAACTCTTGTAGGAAAGCAGCCTGCGGCATGCAACACCATGTTTTCCATTTTTTGAGACAAGTGGTATGCCGCCTGACTCGCAACGTACATCAAGATCATCCGCATAGTGTTACGTGTGTCTTTGACCTCAGCACATCTCTAGCAATAGGTGGCTCTAAGTGGCAAACAACCTGCAAACTTGGTGTCTCAATCACATTTAATCCCTCGGTCAAAGGAAGAGTGACTTTTGATCCTGGACCACAGAACAGCCGTTACGCCTTCACCAAATTTCGCAGAACTACGGTATATGCAGACTACATCTAGCTGCAGCTCCCAGCATCCTTTACCTGCCACCCTTGATGTTGCATGATTGGAGTAAAGACACCCGCAATATGATCAGCAGAGATCCTTCGTTATCATTAAGCTGGCCCTATTTGCACAGTGCTAATACCCAAAACTCACTTCGGCAGAGATTTTTATTAAAAGGAAGTTGAAAAAATAAGCAGAACTTAGTACTCACAGCCACTTTACAAAAGTACAGAACATTAGGCACAGAACATTTCCTGAAAACATTTCGTTATAAAAGTCATAAATATTCCTCTGTTAAAGGGAGTTTGTGTTCTGTTAAAAGGATTCTGTCCCTAAGCTGTGATCACCTCAGCTTTTTCGCCCTGAAGCTTGATCTGGGAAACACGCTCCTCGCCAACAAAGCACAACCAAGACAACCAGCCTCTGTTAGAGTCATAAAAAGTCCACAACTTCCAGAAATTATTGTCAACAACCACATATGCCACCTTAATAGCGTACAACGAAGCAGAAGCGGCGAATAGGAGCATGTTCAAAAGACTCATCGCTGGAAGGACCTTTGATAGATGGCATGGTGGTGAGTCAAAGTACCTAAAGATCCATCCATAGGGTTGTAGGTAGTACCAGAACAGGTACGGTTAGCGAGTTGTTCAATGGTGGAAATGGAGGCAAACAGCCACAGCCCAAATAAGGCACACTCAAGACCCACAATCGGACCAGCCATCAACAAAGATGGTAGGATGCGGTAGCGATAGATAAGCCCATTGCAAGCTTGACAGAGAAGTCTTGGTTACAGTTCTAGAAAGTAGAGATAGCCACGACAGTGATGAGAGCAGAGGTGGCGATCTGGGAGAGGCGGAGCAATAGGGCACCCTTGGTGCTTGGTTTGTCGAAGATGCGTGCCATTCTTTGAGCTGGGATGAGACGTCTGGTCTCAGCGGAAGCTTTGTGGAAAGGGAGAGCCGTGTCTGTTAATTTATAGCTGTGTCTATGTTTTGTTTTGTACCTTCCACTGAGGCATTTTTTGATCAAGTGAAGTTTTGAAGTTCCCATAAATACGCTCGATCCGAGGTTAAATGCACAAGGACGCGTCTAGCTGCATTGAATTGCAGGAAATTTGTTTACAGCTCTGTCAGTCAAAAAGACACAAGAAACGGATCTGCAAAACAATACTCCAAGAACCCTAGCTTAAACTATCTTTGAAGGAGAACAGCAAAGATTCAGTTTTTCTAGACCAAACCAATGATACTGACCTTTCTGTTTCACTAAAGTTTCTTGGTGAGCGAGCTGTAGGTACTGCTCGATTTAGCAGCTCAAGCAAAATGCAGGGACCCCAACGGTAATTAGGTGTCCCTATCATAAATTAACAAGAAACTTTTGATTTCTCTAGTCAACCCCAGTGGAAGAGGACAGCTCAAAAATTTGGTAGTTGCAACTTTCTCTGCATGCTGAGCTGCTGCTGGCTTCTTGTCACTTCTGGTCCTCTGGAAATAATAGACAGTGGAGTGAAAATGTTGACACTGCGAATGAACCCTTTCAGTACTTATTCTCAAGGGCCCCATTCAACTCAAGTGAGCTCCAATAATCCCAAACTCAAGAAAGCCACTATGACACATTGAAGTCCTTCAATCAAGGAAACCCTCTCCATAGTAACTGGTGTCAATAAGCACAGAAGGTGTTTATTTTGTGGGCCGTGGTGAGACACTGAGCTATCTCGACACAACTTCAAACAGAGGCATTGTCTCTCAGTTCTCGCTCCTTGGCCATTTCAAAATACTGGGTGAACTGCTTGGCCATGCAAACGAAGAGGAGAAGGTAATATCTTCAAGGCATACTTCTCAATAGCAAAGAATGAGTTAGATTTGACTAACGACGTCTGCTTTGGAAATCAGAAAGGAACTGAAAAGAGTGAAGTTGATTCTGCTTCGAATGAAGGCAAGGAGAAGTGATTCGAGGGGAGTGATAAGGACCTTAGCTGGTAGTTTATAGAAGCATTGTGAAGCCAATACTGAGTCTTGGGCTCTCGATTGGTCATATGCTCTAGAGTGCACCAAACTGGCTTTCTTGGCTTTCAGGCAGTGCATAGTTGAGAGGTTTTGAAGAGATCCCGGTCTACCGAAAATTCGAGCTTTTATATCCAGTTGCACCACACTTATGATATTGAGGCCACTACAGACTATGTTGACACTCGATTTTGGCCTGGATAAAAAAGCTACAGCCGAAAGTGGATCACATAAATTTGCGGGATGTGGTGAAAAATAATAGATTTTGCTCTAGCATTAGCATGTGAATCAAGTATGTCGATTCAATAGATGAGTTGATTCTATCTCAACAACTATATCGTCTGAAGTTCTGCTGAGATGAAGAAGGAAGTGAAGACTTAAATAAACGAGAGCACAAAAAATGGGTATAGAGGCATCTCATGAAGGAAGGCAATCACAACTAGCTGTTGATGTGATGTGGATGAGACGTGAGGATTCATAATGTGTATCGCAGAAACTTCAATAAGCGCGAATTGATACAATGATGTGGGCCAAAATTACTACCTCTAGCAGATTCAATATGCTAGTTTCTGCTTGTTTTACTAATCGCAAACAATAACTGCCTCACTGAACACAAATTCTTGCTTAATTCAACGGATAATTACACTGGTTATAATTGAAGTTATTAGTGGGAACCCTGGTGATCGATAAGAGTGGATTATCCTCATAACATTCTAATGACAGCGTTGCAAACTGCATTGGCAAAAAAGCGAGTAGTATAGCAGTGCGTAATATAGAGGAAGCTGAAGGAGGAGCCTTCTCTGTATGAATGAGAGATTCCATGCAACCTCACCAGAGTGAATCAAGAACATAGTGTAGTTTGCTATCAGGGTCCAATAACAATTGGAACCATATACGGCACCTACACCTAGTGAAGCTTTTGTAACAAAATAGCAGCTTGGTGAATAGAGAAAATATCGGCGAAATCAAAACAAAATTGCCAATTGCAAAACTCAGTGACGGAATGGCTTCTAATCACAAGCTTGGACTTGAAATAACCAAATGTGTTTGTACCTCATACAGATCCGATCCATTCACACTTCTGAACAACGTATATGCACAGTGATGGAGTTGAACAGTATTTTGACAGACTCAGACAGACGTTGTCCAAACAATTAGTTGAGGTTCTTCCAAGATGACCTCTGATTTGATCTTCTGTCGTTTGCGTTGGTTCCTTGATAACATACACTTTCTGTCAAGAAGTTAGCATGCATAGCCATCATTTACCCTTTTTCCAATATACGTACCTTCTGTAACTCACTCCAACCAATTTCCTGTTTTGGACCATTGATAGCGAAATGTTGGTCCGGGGAGGTGCTTATGGAAGGTGTCAATTGTTTTTGTTTTGAGTTTTCAAAAGGGAGTCGGTGGTCATCCGTTCTGAGAGCTACTGTGTTCCCAACATGCTGCCCCAAATGCATGCTCATGATGTAATTGTGTTTGTTGGTAGTGGCAGTACCCTCAAATCTACTGAATCAAATAGTCTACATGCTACCTTTGATAGAAAAGTTTCTATATTCTTCAACTCATAAGAAGTCTTCGTTCAGAAATACTCTACCCAATCAAGACCAGCACGCAAGAAAAGAAAGAAGAATAACAGAGCAACTAGTGTAGTAAACGTGAGATTGAATGAACGACGTAAGAGTACCAGCAACAGAATGATTGCGATTAAGTAACCGTATGGGAATTGAGGGCCCTCCTGCATGAGTATAGCTTTTTGTGCAAGGTTGGTTTGGTGATGTGTTGTGGACCAAGGGGAGGGGGAGTTGTTTCAGGTTGAGCAGTGCTAGAGTAGTGTGATAGTGTGATTCGGCTAATGAGCAGTTAGAGGTACTGTGTCCACTGTCAGTTATCGTTTTAGATGTTGGTCCAAATAGCAATACGGTACTGTAACTCTACTACACACCCTATACGGTACTGTAACTCTACACCCTACCCTATGGGTACCTGTCTGGCTGGTGTCTGTATGGATACACCGGTGCATGTATGGGTATACACTCTGCATGTATGGGTACACACTCTGCATGTATGGGTACACACTCTGCATGTATGGGTTCAGCCTGTATGCCATGTGTCTCGACCATCCCCCACCCTGTTCCCTACATCCA
>JAJMLD010000152.1:0-12079 GCA_030569515.1 Barnettozyma vustinii | reverse complement strand
AGAATAGAGCTTAGCTAAACTCTCATACTTATTCTTCCATAGAGTTATCTGCTCATGCAAGTTTTGGATCAGCTCATCCTTCGACCCAATTTGTTGTGTAGCTGATTGAGTAGTGGCTGTTATTTCGGTCTCCAAGGCCTTGACACGTTGATCATACTGCTGTAGTAGAAGTTGATCCTGTTCATATTGTCCTCTCAGATCCAGCAGATCGCGTTCTAACTCAGCCACACGACCCTGAGCTTGTGACTGGTACTGCTCACGAAGCAATTGCTCTTGTGCAATACGCTGCTGTTCTTGCTGCTGTACCTGTTGCTGCTCTAACAAGGTCTCTGTTGCTCAGCGTACTGTTGTTGTTGGAAAGCTTGTGCATCGCGCTCTTGTTGTAGACGGAATTGCTCAGCCTTAAAACTAGATTGTTGGTTGCTACAGAAATTGACACCAGTCGATTGGGAATCGATTACTTGTTTGAGCGGACTAAGAGACCATCCTATACATCGCAATGGCTCTTGTTTCAGAGAGCCACTTGTATGTTGATTAGAGAGGGACAATTCGGTTATTCTCAATTCCGGGAATTTAAACCCTCGGAAATTAAGACACCGTCCGAAGGGAGGAAAATTACGCTTGAAATCAAGGTTAGTCCCAAAAGTTCATGCATTTAGTAGTGGCTTCCCGAAGAAAGGACAAATAGAGAAGTTAGGTATTACGTTACGATCCTTTTCCGGGCCCAAACTTGTATCCAGCTGCTGGTTGCACACAGTTAACTGCGAAGCAATCGTTGTTTAGTAAGGTATCGAATATTTGGTGTGGTAGTGTAGATATATATACTCAATGTTTTGCTCTAGACAGTGGGTGGTAGTGCACTAAAGACAAAGTCAATGCAAGTCCTCCAATAGTAAAATCATGGATGATTTTTTAAGTCCGCTGATGAGCAGGAGTGTGGTAGTGAAGATAATGGAGAAGACGACCACGAAGATGTCGAAAGACGATGTTAATAACGAGGAATGACAGAAGTCCTACTCTTCAAAGCCTCATTCAAAGTTCTAATATCAAGATATCGATATAGCTAGAAGGACTTCTGAGCACTTCAAACCATCCTCGAAAAAAATAAAACTTGACGGACTGATCAAGGAAGTCAAGTTGAAAGAAAGAGCCATGGTTCAAGATCAAGGAAACAATAGTGCCATTCAATGATCCTAAGGCAACCAATATTAATTGACTACAAGAAGCCATAGAAGTTCTCCGATTTGGTTGCAGACAGCCAGTACAATTGCGATGACATGTTATCAACAAAGAGTTGAGAGGTATATTCATTCTTGGGCCCGAAGTACTCTAAAGAAGATAATCTGAACACAGAAATGGTGAAATAAGGTAACGACGACACAAAACGATTTACATATGGCCTAGACCAAAGCCTTGCGTTAACAAGTCCCCATGAGAAATTCATAGGATTCCTAATATAGCACTGATGAAACGACATTGCCATAATGGACCGCGTGTGACTGGAATTGTTGCTGCTACTCTTTTAACTGTAAAATGGTAAAAGTGTTAAGGTTATGAAGTAATGAAAATCTCAAAAGTTTCAAAACGGGAACTTAACTATATGCGAATCTTTAAAATGGATAAAATGTTCTTGTAGATGCGAAAAAATATAATTCTGCCTAAAATTAATGTGGTTCCCCTTATGCCGAACAGATTTCGCGAATGAAGTCCTTTTTGAGGCGTTCTTGGATGAATAATATTAGGGATTGTCTGAATGAACTAACTAGCACTATCCATGAACTATCACAGGTGACTAGAATCATAAGCCGTTAGGAACGTGGACAAGGATGACGAAGAAAGGGTTCAAACAAAAGCGGACAATCAACTCCTCAAAACCATATAGTGCTGGACTCAATCACTTTTCTTTAGCTGGAGCCAGACATCGTTATAGAACTCAAGAAACCGATAAGAATCCAGGGCCAATGGCCATATCCAGTTTTCAGTGTCTAACGTTTGCTGCGACTTCACTACCACAGATACCAAAACTATCACAGGACTATGAGAGGTTTATCCAACGAGTTAGAGGGGACAAAGTTGCCCAAGATAACAACTCTCCTATGCGACACTATTTAAGGAGAAGCAGAGGCACTTTAAGGAAGCGGACTAAGCTAAATGGTTTCATGGCTTATCGGTCTTACTTTTCTAGGAATGTTGCAACAGAACAACAAGGAGCTTTGTCTTCTGAGTTAGCGAGAGAATGGCAGAGGAATCCTGAAATCCAACTAGTCTGGAAGAGGTACTCCACAGAGTATAATATGTCGGCTTTGAGTGATCGGATTCCTTTCTTTGATTGGCTTTTACTGGCAACTTCAGAACCGACTGTAATCTCTGAGACTCTCCCTCATCACACAGGCAGCACCCAAGTCTCCAGAATTCAGGATATTTTCAGAAGCACTGGAAAAGAACAGAATGACGAGATTGTACAGCTCAGTTTTGATGCGTCTGTAATTGATCCAAGCATCAGGCAAGGGAAGTAAGTAGAAATTCAGGATAAATATTACAGAAGGGTTGACAATATTGACCATGGTGCAATTAGGAGTCAACGTAGTAACTTTAGCCGATGAGTGCTATTTTTAATAAGATTGCCAAGGTAGTGTGGTACAAGTCAATCGCACAGGTGTACAGGAATATCTTGTAAACTCGTGTCTTAGAGAGGCAAAGACTGCTCTTTGACTCTCCCGCGCTATCTCGTAGATTAATATCATCAATAAACATGTAGAGCTTGTCCTTGAAGGACAGTGACTCCTTGGTGATCATTGATTGGACCAGTTGAACGGATTCACATACCCACAGGCATACCTCAGAGAGACGGTTTTGTTCGCAGAAATTGGGTGGGAACTTCACAGTTCTCTGGTTGGTTGCTTTGAAGTCGTTCTAGACTTCTGAATTCTATCTTTGTCGTAGAGGTGTGACCACCTGATTTCAAACATGAAACAGCAACAAAGCCACGTTTTCCTTTAACACCGTTCTCCTGGAGATAACTGATACCATAATGGGGTTCAACTCGCAGGTTAGCACTGCTACCACTTGCTACAGGCAAGTTATAACCTCATTACAGTGTATTCTAGCTTATATTTGTGAATACAATCGCATACATATTTTCGATGGCTTTTGCACAACCGCCCGAGTTTCAGGATTTCGTAGAACTCCTTCCCTGATTAACTATATCACGTGATAGTATATCGCAGGGTAAGCAAGTGAGTTACCTACATTTCCAAAGGCATTCGCTGAATCCTTGAAGTAAACTGGTTTGTTTCAAATTTCCACGTTTCAAAATTACCTCAATCAAGATCATTTGCCTAACCTCTAACAATGTCCCATGATCAGTACAGCAGATGTCCCATAACTTCATTACTGTCGGAAACAGATAATATACAGCACGATGGTACTGAAGGGTATGTATGCTATGCTGTTTTGAGAATCTGCTTGTGGGAATTGATACTAACAGCCCGAGCAAGGTCACGCCGTTTCCTTTCATTGAAATCGAAACGTATACTGGAATGCAGTTCACTTCTTAGTTCCACTGATGTTGACACACTTTCCTCTAACATAATGGCTTCACAAATCGTGAGTTGTTTTATTAATCAGTCGAGTGAGTTTCAAGAGCTAACACGGAAACAAGGAGGTGGGTTTACTTAAGAACAGAAATTTAAGCATTGCCCCAGAGGACCAGTGCCAATTTGAAGAAATTAAAAAAGACTTATTGAAATCACAGTGCTTGCTATCGGAGAAGTTTGTCTTACTGGAGGCTCTTGAGCAGTTTTCAGTCTCCACAGGACCTTCGCAAAGTCCGGATACTTTTAGGTTCAACATTATCACACAGAAAATGATTAAAGAAAATGGAAGCGTACTTTCAAGAAAGAAGAGACTGGCAAGACAGAAAGTCACGATCCTTGAGAACTGGTGAGTACCTCTAGCATTATAACCTCTTCACCTTTTACAACTAACAAAATTTAGGTATCATACCCATCCTGAGAAACCTTACTTGAACGAGTCAATGCTTTTGTTCTTAGTCAAAAAGACAGGTCTCACCAAAGGACAAATCCGCAACTGGTATGTATGAGTTTGTCTCATATTATGGCATAAACTAACTTTTATTGTTAGGATTTCCAATAGGAGGTATGTGTGCACTTCACAGTTTTGTCATGAATCAATACAGTACTAACATTACGGGACAGAAGAAAAGAACGAGAGGACAAAGTGGCAGATTCAATTTCAAGTCTAGTTTCGGGACTTGCCAAAAATGGTTGAAGGATTGAACTCTTCAGAGATAAATCTGCAGTAACATGCAGAAGATATATCCAAATGCTTCATCACCTCTGAATAACAGGTATTAGGAAAATCCATGTGTCAGAAATTTGTTCGCTGGAACACTACCACCATTCAGGAGAGTGACAGTCAAAATGGCAAACTTTGTAAAGCATAGTCTGATCAACTTTTTCTCCTTCTGGTCTGACACACGTGCAAGAATCTTGATCACTTTTCTTTCTTTCCTTCCAGAGGTAGTCTTCAGTAGTCACGAATTTGCTCCTTTTCATTACAAATTGATCCTTTGTGACTCTCAAAACAACTCTTTCATCAATTCTTGGCTTTCTTGCATAATTCCCATTACTTGTTCGATACCACTTCATGATATAACGTGATCTGCTAAGCAGCTTTTTGACTTCAGCATCTTGGCTTTGGAACTTCTTGCAATATTTTAGTGGAGTGACCGCTTCCTGGTTTCCGCATCGTTTGGAAGATGGTGATCTGAGGTTTCCTGCTGAACCTGAACTGGCTTCGTTGCAACAGCTTTCTATTGGGCAACAAGTGGATTCAATTGCCGAACAACATCCATTCCATCTCTGTACACTTGAATGACGTGTAATAAAATGGCAAATTAAGAATACGGGTTTTGGTCTTGTGATAACCTGATGAAACTAAAGGACCTTCTCTAATTTATCATAATTGTCCTGGTACCTGGAGTGGGGGGCAACCATCAGAGTATTGAATGCCATTCTCTTGGAATGTGTTTCTTTCTTGCTGCCTCTGCATACAGAGAGTCATTTGTAACACCATCAATCAAGAAGTAGAAATTTAACGTAATCAGATTCTGACTATCAATTGCCTTGTGGTAACCAGTGTTGTGTTGCAAAAGTCATTTCATAGACTGGAGTAAGTCAAAATAAGCCATGCTTTCAGGCTTTTTTCAGGCTTTTTTCAGGTCAAGCGCCTCAGGACCACCCGACAGTAGCTGAATTTTGAGCTCTTGCTCTTCATCTTCATTATGAAAAAGTCCTTGCAAAGTCTCGTGCCTGTGTTGATCATCAACCTCCCCCACTCTCTGGAAATGATAAGCATATGGTAAAGTTAAGATATCATCTTCTTCGCACCATCAAAGTCAGGATGGATCATCCCCCCCCACCGATGACATTAAGATCATTACCGTCATGTGTATCTTCTCCGAAAAGACAACTTCGTTGAATAGTCAGGGAACAGCTCTCTGTTGTTGCAGATGCTGATGGCGGCCCATCCATAATCGTGTGGTCCTGTGACCGCTGTTCAACTCACCTGTGAACGTTTCAAATTGGAACCTACTTACACATCATCAAGACATCAGTTACCTGGTTCAGTACTCGGAGGCATGACTTTGTCAAACTCATCATCCCATTCCATAGTCACTTATATCTGAACAATATCAATACGGAACTCATTCGTTTCCAGCAATTCTTCCGTTCTGTTACCTTACATAGCCCTCGAAGAAGCCACGATTAGCGTAACCATTGTTCTTAGAATTATTGGTCTTCTTGTTGTTGGAAGAATTGTTATCGGAAGACTCATTGTTCGTGACTATCGTGGACAAGGCTCAACAAGCCTTACCCCATGCCAGCCTTGCCACAGATCTGACAAGTAACGGTACCTGCCTCGTTGCCGTTGGAGTTGTTGTGGGAGGTACCATCCTAGTTCTTATTGACATTCCCACTGAAGTTCTCAGTTTACCGTACATAGCTTCAAGGTCTTGAGCACACTCCAAAATCTATCAACAAAAAGAGTTGAGTGCCTCTTAGTACGTATTCTATTAGAGCAAACTTGTCCATGATGTGTTCAAGGACGGCCTCGGTAATGGTTGGAACACTCCTTTCACTTAATGAAGGCCAATATGGTCTAATCACACTGGCAATTGCACCAAAATCATTCAAGAAGGGGATAACAGTCTCTGTGGTAGCTGAATTGGAGGTATCAACTTGCAGTGTTGAGAACTTATCAATAAGACTCATGAACTCATGATGGAGTATTTATAGAAAAACTTCACAGTCTCCCCAGAGCTCTTGCCCGATTCAATTACATACCTCAACTTGGAGTTACTGTCAATGGCGGCACGAGGAATGTCCCTGACCAGGATAGAATCAGAGTTTGGTAGTTGAACATGACCATCTCCTTCTCCATTCAACTTGGACAGTGCAGCTTGAATCTCTTGCCTTCACAGCACTGACTGGTTGATTCCCGAACCCTCTAGGAGGTCAGTCTTGCTGATTTTACGATCCTTTAGCTTGACCAGTGTTGGAAGAACTCTGAGAAGAGGCTTAGTGGGAGTCTCCACATTATCGAAGGATGGCAGGGGCCTAACCCGGCCCTCATTCCTCATTGGCTCAGGACAATCAGGCTTCACCTTGAATATAGTCATCTCATTCTTGACATATTCACCAACGACCTCCTCGGCTTTAGTGATGGTCTGAAAATCTTCCGTGCCAACAGGCTTGGTCTCAACTCTTGTTTCTATACCAGCAGACTTCTACTCTCATAAGCTAGAGTTGGCTTACCAGGGTAGTCTTCTGGCTTACCTTCCTGATCTAGGACTAGAGCGCGTCAGCGTTTAACTCAGATAAACGATGACTCATAGTTGGCAGCCTTAATCCATTGAAGCAAAGAGATCAGTTTCTCCCCTAGCAAGAGATCTTGATTCTCTTCAGAGTTTCCTGTATTAGCACAGTCATGACCAGTTGTTATTTATAAGCGGGTTCTTGGTCGAAACTCTCCTCCCCATTATCCTAACCATTGCCTTTGGTTGGCGAGTCATCTTCCACACCATCGTGTGCGGTGACATTAACCCCGTTCTTGGGTGAGACAAGTTTGAAGGGATGGGCTGAGTCCTCGAATGCCCACTCCTCTGTTTCGCCACCATTGTTGGTCATTATATTCCATATTCCTTCTCTAGGTGTCAAAGATGGCTCCAGTTTGGTGTGGTCACGACGCGTCAAATTTTTTAGAGTCCCCCCTGCTTAGTAATATGCTCGTAAGACGTAAGACGTAAGACATTGCAAGTGGAACAGGCGGGTAGTGTCGCAATTCTAGTACAGTCTGTCGCGCAGTGTAATAATCCAATTAAGATAGTCAAACCGAAGAAGGATTTATGTAGACCAGGATTGAATCTCACAAAGGTATGACAATTTTCCTTCAAGTGTAGACTTCGGCCAGATCCTGTAAGCGTAACGAAGCAATAGACCGAGATCTGCAAGATCCAAACTGGAAGCAGTGTCTATCCTGAGGCCCTGAGGCCTGAGCCTGCTCAGAGTCGCCACATCCCAGTTTCGCTAACATGGCAATTACTCTTGGACTTCCTCAGAATTGTCCTAAGTTCATTCATCTACTCCTCAAGCAGTTCTTTCTCATACCTTTACCCCTCTTATGCAGAAATTCCCAGCAACCTTAGATTTTGGTACAATCCTGTGGTTGCCCACATCGTACATCTTTCCGTAGTACTTCGACGCAAAGGGATCAAGCCATGCAGCTCTTACAGCACTCCGCAGCAACAGTGAGGAGTGTCGTCAAAAATGTGAGACAGGTCACAGCAGTCTCAAATGTGATATGAGTGAATGTGAACAGTCACGTGATCTTACGCGACGAGCAAATATTCCTGGCACTTTGCCCTTTGAGTGGTGGAGAGCTGGGTCAGAATGTACCTGTGCTTCCTTCTCCCAGTGAAGTTTCCCATCCAGTGTGTATAGCGTGCGCACTGCGGCGTTGTGCCGAATCTGATTAACCGAGTTTCCCTGTCTCAGAGAAGAAACAACGAGATTGTACCAGGTTTGTCTGGAGTGGATGGAGCCTGATGCAACTTGGGGAAACTTACCTGGTTTTTCCTATGAGGACCTGAACTTTTCTTGAACTATATACACATTCACTACGCTATTATCTAAACTCTTAATTAGCGATAATTTTCCCAAGTCTGGATTCAATAAAGCTGGTTTGAAATATTCATCGTGTTTATCGATTGAGTTCATTACAGGGGTCTTTTGTCGAGTTTAAGGGAGTTTGGAGCCCAGATCTTGAAAAACAAAGCACGTCCCAGTGCGCCAACCCACCCTCTTCATAGTCTTCAATGCACCAACAGTGCAGTACCAGAAAATCGTTCAAGTAACCAACAAACGCTTTCAAAAGTGTGTCAGCTTTGAGATTTGACTCACCAAATGTTGAGATTTGAGAATATAACAGTCCAATTCAGGATACGATCCCGATATCACGCGACTTGAGGCTCAACCACTTCAGAGTACTCTTCAGATTAGAGACCGAAGCAAGTTCTCCCTGGCAAGATGACTCGACCCTCCTGCACAATATCAACTTTATCAACTGTTTTTTTCTCCATGTTGTGATTCCAATTTCAATGAATTTCCAATTCCCTATTGTAACAGGGGCCCTTGAGGTTGTTTTTTTCAATCCATTTGTTTCAAGTGGGTCCAATGCCTCCTTTCATAAGGCTAGTGGTTGATATGATCTTCTGGACGTATTCTGAATTCTTCACTGTTGCTTCTTCAGATGCTCTTTGTATTTGTTTAATCAATCATACACAAACATGCAAGGATGGTCTTGATCGATTTATGAACACATAGAACTGAAGGGAATATCCACCGGAGGGAACTGGGTACAAGTATTGGCGTCCAAATCAATATGTTCAAGAGAAGGGCAAATCCCCAGGAACGAAGAAGAGAACTGATGGAACTTTCAGAGAGCTCTGAAGTACCAACCCATTCTTCCAGTTTGACGAAGATGATACTGAGCCAAGTGAACCGAACTTTATATGGTACTCTAAGACCGAAATTTTACCATTGTCGTTGCTTTTGCAATCCCTGCTTCCGAATCTGCCTCTGACGCCTTGATATCCATCAAGGCGCTGCGAACGCCAACGAATTTCCTGACCGGATATCCATGACACCATTATTCAGCATCTAGAAACCAATCTAGCACACATTTCTTTGGTTATCATTTTGGGCCAATGTCAAGAATTCAGATGTTCAATTCTGTTTTCAAAGGTCGTTAGCTGGTTTCTGAAGATGTTGATACTAAACAAGATAACCAATTCATATCTCTTTAACGATAATCCCTTTAATTTGAGTATGGATTTGCTGAATTTTTCTAATTGTGGAGAAGCTTTGGGAAGGGGCAAGCACCTATAGATACTCCTGTCGAGCTCCCCTCTCCTTTTGAAATAGTCGATCTCAATACTTGCAAGTTCACTTTTGAACTTGATGACCACCAGTAGAGCTACCAAATCTGAGTGAGGAGGAACTGGAGGAAGCAGTGGTACCCAACTATGAGTTCCTACGAAGCGTAATGACACGCAATTTGCGACTGAGGAGCTGAACCAGATTCAGATGATGCACATGATAACCAAAGACCATTCACTCTGATGGAGCTTCGATAGAGCTTCGATAGAGCTTCCAAAGGAACCTACAACAGTCTGAGGTTCCTCCAATTCCGCCTGCACAAGCCACAACCAAGATTGAATATAATCCCCATACTTCTTCTTGTTGTTTATTGTTGTTTCACTGTTCATCAACTCTAATCCGACAATGAGCCCATGTTGATGGTCTGACTAACAAATTGGAGACACCTAGGTTTGGGTCTAATTTCGACAAGATCACCAGAACTCGTGTGAAGTCATTTACAAAGTCTATTCACAAGGAGCAAGAGGATTTACTGGGAGAAAACCAACCAATATGGATGCTGTTAGTGCCAGATGTTACTTGAGAACCTTCCTGATTGCTTGGAGTAACGCAGTCCATAATGCCTCCATTTCAACGTTTGGTCAATAACCTTGAGAATCTCTTGAACGACTCAGATTAGGTTAGAGCTCATCGCGGATGTGGTCCCTGTCACAACTACGTGTTTCTAAGTGACGAAGAGTTGAGCAAACACAGAAGGGGTATTCTCATTTCAAATGTGTTGATTGTGGTTTGATGAACAACTTGTCAACCATTGTGTCAGATGCTGGTGAGAGTAAGAGGGCACATTTCCAGGTCTCAAGTTCACTCTTTTAAGCTCTGTATTATTTTGCACTGCATTGATGTTACAAGTCAAACCAGTAATAGCTATGCAAAACGAAATTAAGATTATAACGATGAACTCTACACTATCAAACTTTAATAATTCCAATTTGTTTAAAGGAGCTGTTCACCAACCTCATACTAACTGTCATTTGAATGAGGGCCAGGATTGCATAAGCATTATCTATCAACCTTGTTGTGTTTTCGAATTCTTCTGGTTCTGAGCTTAGTGCCGATACAGGATCACCAACGAATACTGCGCTGGTGTGGATTTCAACATCCGATGAACTTGACCCGAAGGCATAAATGTTATTACAGACATTATTTATCTTCTGGCTGCATATATGCTCTAGGCTTCGAGAAGGATTAGATTTGGCCACTTATGTTGCAGTTTATTGATCTTCCACGAGTCAATCTCTGTTTAGGTACCTCGCCAGTTATTTACACCCAGGTTCTTTCCAGGAAAGAGGCATTGAATCCAGAGAGGTTAACTGACGAAACCAGAGGAGAGTCTAATCCAGAACTTAGATTTCCTAGATGTTGCATTGTCTGGCGTATACTTTTTTCCTGCGGATCAGAGAGAGGTCTGGTTTTTGATGTTATCTCGAACACCATCAATCATGCCTATCTCTATACGACGACCTTTGGAGAAGATCTCCACGCAGTTGCCAAATTTTGGAATATCAGTGGCCTCAGGCCCATGGTTTCCATCCGCTGTCCTAATTGCTGCACTTCAAGAAGTTAGAAGGCTCAACCAAGTTTTATAAACAGTTCAGGTGCACTTATGGTATCGATTAGTCTAACGAAGAGATTTTTGGCTCTGTTTTCTCGAACGACTGGCTCTAAATGTGATCAGTACACTGAGCACACCTACAGAGAGTCTGACCATCTACCAAATAGGGGATCCACTAATCTTCTACCTAATCTTGAGTAAATTTTCTTTCCAAGTCAACGGAGGGAAGCAAAGACTGCTGGCTAGATTCTTCCGAGAGCTAAACTTAATCCAGATTTCAGGGGTATTCTATATAAGAATCAATTATCAATTTTAACGATCTGTTCAACGTTAACACCCGCTTTTTGTTTAGGAGCTTTAAGGGTCGTATATGAATTATGATGTGCCATTTTACACTCCTGCAATACTCATTATCCAAGTACTTTCCTAAAAGAGTAAATTTCCTATTTAGGAAGTGTGTATCAGACAACCACCTTAGTCTCCTTGAGGATCGAACCCCCGCACTTACACCTAGATACTATCTGGATACTGAGATTGATATTGAGGTCCCAAGGTCCCAAAATCTCAGTATCCAGATGACCTGGATACTGGATACTGGATATTAGATGCTGAGTAGCAGTACAGCCCAGGTCTAATTTACACATATAGAGGTACCAGTAATATAAATTATAAACCTAGAATTTCAAAAATTATTATGATCATCATGAGTTGTTCTTTAAGAATTTTTAAATCAATATATTCAGGCGTGACCATCTAATTCCAAAAATTAAGAAAGCGCCAACGTCGGACTAACCGATCTCAATAATTTATATATATATACACCCTGTGCGCGATTTTTCGTAATTTTCGGAAAAACGAAAATGTCTTTTCCTTTTTGAGAAGTGCTCCTTATCCTGGAAATTTCAATTTTTTTTCAAGAAAATCACATAGTAAATCCCATAGATAAAAATCCATATATACCGCCAAAAAATGTCGTTTTCTCTTTTTTTTTTTCTTTTTTTTTTTT
>JAJMLD010000151.1:0-12177 GCA_030569515.1 Barnettozyma vustinii | reverse complement strand
GAAGAGCTCTTGAAATCGGAGGTAATAGCTGAGGAAGTATGGCAGAATCAGAAATCTCACTCAATGAGTCAATATTAACCATAATAGTCACTATAGTCTTAAATTAGTACCCAAACTCTTCTAGTGTACAGTCGATCAATATGATAGGGTGGGAACCTGCTATTAAGAATATCATTAAAACCAGTGAAATCAGACTCTAGTTTAGGATCATGAAATCTGAATAAAAGTTTACCTGTGCAGAGTGTATATTGTAGAGTTCATTAGTTAGATCTGCGGATCGTTCAATTCCTGGATAGCATACATCCCAGATCTGGTTGGGACCACAGTATCGGACACAGCGCTCCAACAATGACAAACAATTGTACTGCCTACAGTTTGAGAAGCAACTAACTGAGAAGCTTCATTTTCAGATTAAGAATAGATCTTGTCCATTACTAATTTCCACAGAAAATCTCTCTTGAACTCACCCAGCAGCTCAATGAGTAAATTCTCAACATTTCAGTTTTTCTGCTAGAACTTCTCTTTCGAAACTATAAGAATATCCCAGATTTCACCCCTCCTTTCTTTCTCTCAGTAATATTTATAAATATCTTAGAAATGTCTGAAGAGCTTAATGAAATAAAAGCCGAGGTGCACGACACTGTGCTTACCCCACCTGCCTCCAGGAAGTCTACTGACTCTTCTTTCTCCACGAGCCCACAAGTTCCTGTTGCAGCCAGACAGACTTGGTGGGACTTGAAGCTACCAGCTACATTATGTATTTCTGCTTCCTTTGCTGGTTTCATCTTTGGTTGGGATGTTGGTACTGTTGGTGGCATCTCCAACCTTCCAGGTTTCAAGAACCGGTTTGGTAACACCACGAACCCAGAGACAGGTACCATCGAGTTTAGCAGTTTTATCATTGGTTTGATCATTTCAATCTTTAATATTGGTTGCGCCATTGGTGGTCTGACCTTGCCGAAGACTGCTGATAAGCTGGGTCGCAAGGTTGCCATCTTTATTAGTGTCACTATCTACGTTATCGGGTTGGTTATCCAAATGACGTCAGTGGCATCTTCTTCTTGGGTTCAGTTCTTGGTTGGTAGAGTAATTACTGGGTTTGCAGTAGGTTCGACTTCTGTGCTGACTCCTATGTTTATTTCAGAATCTGCTCCAATCTCCATCAGAGGCTCCTTGGTTACCTTTTATCAAATCATGATCACTTTGGGTATCCTCTTGGGCAATATCACTAACTTTGGTTGTAAGCAGAGCTACCCAGGTACTGACAAGCAATGGTTGATTCCAATCAGTGTCGGATTCGCTGGTGCTGCATTGACTGCATTGGGAACTTCTTGCATGCCTGAGTCAGCTGCCTACAAGATTAACAGACACGATGACGTTGAAGGTGCCAGGCAGTCCTTTGCAAAGTTGAACAATGTTACTTCTGACTCTGAGCTTGCCCAGTCTGAAGTTGGTAAGATTATTACGACAAAGGCTGAGGGTCAAGTAGCTGCCAACAATGCCGGTAAATGGCACGAGTTCATTACTGGTTCTCCAAAATTGGCTCGCAGATTGTTCATTGGTATTGGTGTCATGTTCTTTCAACAGTTTTCTGGTGCTAACTACTTCTTCTATTACGGTACCACGTTGTTTTCCTCTGTTGGTATCGCTGACCCCTATGTCGTTGCCATGATTTTGGCTGGTGTCAACTTTGTTGCTACTCCAGCTGGTGCATACTTCGTTGAGAAGTTTGGTAGAAAGACTTGCTTGTTGGTTGGCTCAATTTTAATGTTCTCGTGTATGTTGGTTTATGCCTGTTTAGGCTCATTTGCGCTTGTCCGGACGGATGGCACTGAAAGTAAGGTTGTTGGTGTCTGCATGATTGTCTTCACTTGTATCTATATTATTGGATTCGCCACTACTTGGGGCCCAGTTGCTTTTGTTCTGGTTTCTGAGATCTTTCCAGTTAGAGTCAAGGCTACTTCTATGGCCATCTCTACCTCTATTAACTGGCTGTCTAACTTTCTGATTTCCCTGTTCACCCCATTTGTCACCAAGAAGATAGGCTTCAAATTAGGATTTTTATTTGCAGGCTGTCTGTTGGGTGCATCATTCTTTGTCTGGTTCTATGTGCCTGAGACTAAGGACTTGGGTATCGAGGATGTCGATGAGTTGTTTAGAAGCGGTCAAAAAAGAAGGGCTGCCAATAACTCTGAAGCCTAACTTAAAGAACCTACTTCCCTTATTAGACATCCTTTAACATGAGACATTATCCTATGTATAATGTTCAATCTTCATGAGAGCTAGGATTAATGTCATCACTCTTGATTTATCAAAGTGTGTAGACGATCTTTTACCGTGTGACTAATGTACACTATCTTAGGAACACATTTTTCCTAAAACTGCAGGAGTTCGTTTATCCGGGTAACTTTTGTGAGGCAGCCTCTTTAATCTTACCTTTTATCCAACACCCTATAGCCACGGAAACTCAGACCCTATCCTAGAAAGAGAGAGTCGATATCGCAACTAAGAAACAGCTTGAGTCTAACCAATATGGCACGTTGACTGTATTGGGCCCTTTGTCTGCTATTGCAGCACCTGTTCTCCC
This sequence comes from Barnettozyma vustinii, assembly GCA_030569515.1. NCBI lineage: Eukaryota > Fungi > Ascomycota > Saccharomycetes > Phaffomycetales > Phaffomycetaceae > Barnettozyma > Barnettozyma vustinii. Next base: position 9,590 of record JAJMLD010000151.1, on the reverse strand, counting down.
ATTTGTACGGCATTATTGGTCCAACGGCTCGATTCCTCAAACACTATGGTTCGTTCCCGAAGATGTGTAACTCATCTTCTCCTGACTTGAATAGGATTCTGGTAAAAGCACATGATGATGCACTTATTATCCAATTGAGAAAGCAGTATGTTCACTGCGCTGTCACGCCTCTTTTCTACACATTGCACAACATCAACCCACAGTTGAATATTTGCCACTAAGATTTCAAGAGAAACCTCCAATGCGAATGCATAGCATGCTGGCAGCTGGACTGGAATTTAGCTTTACCCGCTGGCGTATGTCCCATTTACCTTGATACTAGTGATGGGTTGCCAATCTGTGTTTTTTTTTCAATCCTGGAAGTTTGCCATGATTGTGGTCAGTGATCAGCAGACTGTCAATGGCAGGCTGTTGGTTGCCATCTTGCAAGAGATAATTAGTGATTTCATCAACATGTTCATCCTTTACGATTGTTCTATCACAGGTAAGCGCCTGGTTAGGCCCTTGCACCTCTCTGAAAACTAGTACTCTTCTTTGGCCTGGAGATCTCTAAGTTTGAGAATCTGGCTGAAGAAAAGTTCAGTTGGCACATATGGAAATAAGATCAATGATGTATGCTTGGGGGTTCCTTCATCAGGACCCTGTCATCAAGGTGCATCTCTGGGCAACTCTTGTGGGTTTGTTGCAGTGTTGGCTTATTTTGACATGATCTCGACTACATTTCTTTCCAGAGTCATCAAACTGTTGGTGGAAACACATTTTTCTTGCTTTTTCTCCGCTGTCAATTGCTGGACTGGTGGTAGAGAGCACCAGACATTTTAATACCTTTTTCTGCAACCAAGTTTCTTGTCCTACCTGCTTCCAATAGTTTGTTTTAAACTTCTTAAATAACATCAAAGCTTCACAAATGGAACTATCAGTTTTAATCGTGGTCACCTTGGGCCTCGGGTGGCCTGGAAACTAGCTACGTAACGTTGTACTACTTTTCATCCCACTCTTTGAATTAGTCCAGATCCTGTGCTGATATTCCTACCCCGCCCGTGACCAACACACTGATCGTGCCGACGCTAATACTAGAGAATATTCGAGATTTAGGGATATGAGAATGGTGGGGCTGATCATCAGTCGTATGTGTGCATGGCTGCTACGTACGTTAGAGGGATTCAAGTGTTTGTTTTATATCTCATGCAGGTTCAGGCTTTGACTAATTAGTACGTCACCAGGCGAGCAAGTCTGGTTACAATTGCCTTTCCGACGTATCTTTCCATCAACATATTTATCTATGAAGTACATGAAGTATATATAATTGGATGGTTATCTCTGTCCATAATACACCAGGACCAAGCTCAACTTCAAGGTTTCACCTGCTGACTCAAATAGCTATCTATTGGTGGCATCAGTTGTAAAGTTTGTGCAGAATTTAAGGTTAATATTTGTGTTCTGCATTTTGATGCGCGTTTCTGCAGGTCGCACTTCGGAGGGTCCCCACACTCCACTCCAGCTAATTTAACCGTCGCCACCCATACTCACCAAATATAAAAGATATTAATTGTTCTTGATTTTGGGATCACTGGCGAATCTCCTTTTCAATTTAGATCATGGGTATCCAGGCAGTTTATTAATTTTTTTTATATATGCTTGTTTACATAGCAAAATCTGGAATTGTGGGTAAAAACTGGGGGTTTATATATAATTGTGTCTTGAAAATGCAGACATCTTAGACGGATTTTCCTGCAATAAACAATGATCTCTCAATCGGGTGCTCATCTGACTGATCGCAGTATAGTCAAGCCGCTTGATGGTCTTGACTTCGAGGGCTAAGCCTCGTTCCTCGTTGACACTATCACCGTTATCACCAGCATCCGGCCGAAAATTTAACTTCTGGTGTTTATCGGACGCACCAAAGAAAGACAAATAGCTGCAAGTTGCTGCATACTAAGCGACCGAAGTTAAAATTTGTAATTTTTTACAGTGCCTTTATTGTCAAAGTGAACATCGCGTTGCCAATCTTTTCGTTCTTTATAAGTATGTTTAAAGCCCCGCGTTCGTCATTCTCTTTTAGGATCGTTGAAGAAACTGTCAAGAATGGAATCCTACAAAGGAGCAGTGCAAACTGCCAAAGACGCCATTATCCTCCTTGAGGCAGCCCGAACCAACATGATCCCTCGCGTTACCTGCAGGCTCAAAGAGCACGAACGTGAGCTCATCAAAGCTGGCGATGTCTTCATCTGGAACGAGAAGGAGGCAAAGATGAGACGCTGGACAGATGGTCGCAGTTGGAGTGCTTCTCGTGTCACTGGATCGTTCCTAACTTACAGAGAGATGGAATCCAGTAGTCCAATTGAAACAAGCCACAGTCACTCCATCTACGCTCACAAGCACAACGGACTGATCAAGCAGAGCTTCAGCCTCACCACGCTCAAGGGTGACAAACTACACCTGATCTCATACACAACAACAGACAGCTATACTAACTCCAAGTTCTTCAACAAAACACCATCAACTGATCCTGTGTTTGCTGGGATCGAGATTCCAAAAGAGGTTTACCCTGAAGCTTCCATGGTTGAGTTCCATTACTCTCCAAGAACAAAGAAATTGACCTCAGTTGGATCTACAACGAAGGCATCTACACCATCATCTTATTCTCCATCTACATCAAATCAGCTCCCCCCAGTAGCAGAACATGTTGATTCAATGTCTCCAGTCATTTCAACAGCACTCCTGAAGTCGAATTCACCATCCCTGGATCTTTCCTCAGCAACTCCACGTATTCCCCCAGACACCACGAGGATTGTTGCACCTCTACCTCCAATTCAGCATCGTGGTGCTGCTCCTGCTACTTTTTCTTACCAAGAGCGTTGTGTCGGGCGCATGGGTTACGACTCTATGACGTTGAACGCTTTGGACAGATTCTCGTTTAGGTTTTGAGGCGAGAGACATGGCTTTTTACATAATTGCTGGCTGATTGTGTAATCTGTTTAATCCTACCAAAAGTAATGATTTAATGATCTTTAAAAATTGTATTGTATGATCTGATCTCTCTCCTCATGAGACTCCCGAGTTGAGCAAGACTTCAGAATCCGGATCCCAAGTGTTGAGTGAACGAGAATTTGCACACTTCTGCTGGTGCAGTTTTTATTTTGAAACAGTTGCACCGCGATATCACCGATCTGTGGGCAGTTACATACGCATTTACAGTTTCGGAAGATCTTTGGGTTGCTGTTCTTGATGACACAATTTTTTGTCATTTTGCGGAGATATCGAGAATAAAGTTTTATGCCAAAAAGGGGACTACCCGCTTTTGGACGACATACGCGACGACTTGGGTCGGCCTGACATGTGACTATCAGCTGCTGAAAGTGCTGGAGGGTGCCCCACAGACCACAAGCCCTGGTCACTGTTGTATAGATGGCGTATCGTGTTCACGGTTCCCTTTAGTACAGCTAGCTGTTTCTTTCAGGCCCCAGCGTCAGGAGTGTACCAATCCACTGAACTATACACATGAGCAAATTGATCAATTTCCAAACATTGATAAACATTTGCGATATTTTTCGGTGATTGGCTCCTTTTTGTGCACCTGCAGCATCCAGATATCACTTTTAGGTCTACATTCAGGCTCACGCAGAGAATATCACGGCATGAAGAAGCCACAACTTGCTTGGCTGAAGGAGGGTGTGTCTGTGCGTGTAAAGTCTCAAGACCAGTGCTATTGAAATAATCCTTGTTTCATCTACTCACCCTAGTACCTGGATTACATGCTGCTCCAGCTTCGAGCAACCTTTCCAGACTCGACCTTCCCCGTCGAGTGCAGCGAGCGGCAATGCGCTATGTGGATGGCCTGTTCTATTACCGATATCGTTCCTCTCGGATTTATCTATTCGATCAGTAGAGTCAATAAAAGAACCAAGCACAGTCAGGTGATTGAGAGTCAAGATGTAATGCATGAACTCCGATATCTTTCTTGGTATTCCACTTCGCACTGCGCTGACACCCACATTCTGAGATAACTCTACTCTATGATGGTAGTCCAGCTGCTTCTCTCGATAATAGGAGCTGGCAGTCTCGATTCTGAAGAATCTTCAGTGATCTGTTTACCGATGGTTCCGCCAGGTGATCGAAAGCTGGCTACTAGGGAGTAAGTAGGAGTTAATCCCATGGGCATTGAACCACACCTGTGATTTTGAACATCCATGTTTTTCCATTTTCAACATCGCACCAGCTTTGTTCACAGTGTTTTTAAAAGAACAAAGACATTTTACTAAGGAATCAATCAAGTCAAAATCATACCACACTGGAATTATCATGCCCTTATTCCTTTCTTTGACAAAGATCATAGCCAAATAGAGGCAGATGCCTTTGAGCTTGAAATTCTAGAGACTAAACACTTCCCATTATTCAGTTCAATTTGAATACAACTACCCTTCCAATAATATTCACAGCTACATTTCTTCTTCAGGACCATGCAGTGTCTAGAAGCAATTCAAACCTTCAGCCTTAGGGAGTTTTCCATCAAATATCTCCAAGAAGACACAGACCATGTTTCACAGACTAGTAAAGATGCAGTCAGCATCAGCGGTCCAACCTTACACTATATCTTTCCAGTTTTTTTGTTATTTCCAGTTTATTAAATTCTCAACAGCTTGGGGCTTTTTGTTTGCTTGTACAACGTTTGGGAAGGCCATTCTTCTTTGATTATGTCCTTTCTCAGTTGGACCAATTGCTGACGTGGACACGACAATCTCACCCCACCTCGCTGAGACTTCTTAAATAGGGAAATCCACTTTCAGTCTTGAACATTGATGGGTAATCTGTCATTTTTGCTGCTCCAAGCATCATGATACCTTCGTCGTATTTCAATCCGATAGTATCATACTGATTGAAGAACAGCTGCAAGTAATATCTAATTCCTACTAATGCACCCAGCTCACTAAGGCCACGGTCAATCAGGCCCTGAGGCTTGTATTTTACACTACAAATTGAACTCTTGACTCTTGAGTCTTTTCTCACAATCCTTAAACCTACCTGGAATTAACCGGGACTATCCCGGAGGTATGAAGATTCAAACTAGTCTAGAAAAATAGGAACTCGAATGTCCCGAAAAAGTCTCCACTGTACTATTCCGAGGGCTAGCACGTGCACTAAAATCAATGACCCTCGTAATTGCCTCTAAATTTGGACCTGCTTCACAAAACATAAACAATCCAAGTACTTGACACCTTCAACACCGCATTTACTGCCATCACCATCGTTAAGAGGCAATGAACTTCAACCAAAGTAATCTCCCACCTCATTTACAACAGCATCTTCAAGCCCAGCTGCTCCAGCAACAAGGTCTCAACCCCCAAAACTCTGGCAGAGGTTTGAACACGGCGGACCTCACGGTCCAACAACAACAACAGCTCGCCACTGCCATCAAACAACAGGCACAGCAACAGCAGCTGCAACATCACAAGTTACAAGCGCAACAACACCAACAGAAGATTAGTTCCCTTCAGAGTGCCACAGCTCAACCTGCTGCTGGTGCGCAACGCCCGGCGGCGCCTGGTGGGCTTTCATCACCATTACCTAGACTTGACTACTGGAGCAAGAAATTAAACACACCTAACACTGATGTTCTCGTCTATGAACAACTGATATCCCGTGATCTTGCCAATAGGGAGCTCACCCAACTTGCGGCCGTACGCAACAAGCAGGTGGTTGCGAAGCTGTATGGGAACCTAAAGTTCTTCAATGATCTCAAGATGGCTAGAATGAAGACGATTCAATATTCCAACCAGGGACAATACTCTAAGAGTATTTGGGGTGATGGTTACCAGGGCTATGGTAATGGTTTCACTGATGGACCAACTAGAGTGTTGATTCCTAACGAACGCAAGAAGCCCACTCGTTTGAGGGATATCAACATCTCCAAGGCGACATTGGATAAGCAGGCATATATGAAGGAGGATCTGGTCCCTTTGAGATTGGATTTCGAAGGAGAAAGAGATAAGTTTAGATTGAGAGATACACTTCTTTGGAATCTGAATGACCAAACAATGACAGTGGAGAATCTGGTGGCTATAATTATGGAGGATTATCAGTTCAGTAATCCACTTCTTGGAGAGAGTATATTCGCTTCCATCAAGGAGCAGGTTGCTGATTATCACAGGCATGTATGTAACACTCAATATGGTGACGATTTGAGGATCTTGATCAAGTTGGACATCACTATTTCAAATAACCAACTCGTGGATCAGTTTGAGTGGGATCTCTCCAATCCCGAAAATAGTCCTGAGGAATTTGCAGAGTGCATGTGTGAAGAGCTGTCACTCCCTGGCGAGTTTGGATCTGCCGTTGCCCATTCTATCAGAGAACAGGTACAGATATTCACTAAGTCCCTCTATCTGTCTGGCTATGACTTTAAAGGTGGGTTGATTGAGGAAGACGATATCAGAAGCCATGTGAGAGGCATTGTGACACATAAGGACTACCTCCGTCCGAAACCACAACTCCCTCAATACACTCCACAGATGCTGGAAGTGAGTAATCTGGAACTTGAGAGGCTAGACAAGGTCAGAGAGCGTGACTCCAGAAGAAAGAGAAGACAAGGAAGAACAGGAAGAAGAGGAGGTCCAACCCTGCCGGACTTGTCAGACATTCCAAGAACATTCAGAACACCAGTTCCATCAACGACTTTACCTGGTGGTATCGACTGTACAGACAGTGTTGTATCTTGCAGTGAGTACTTTGAGACTGTTAACAAACCAGTGACACAACCACGGGCTTCTGTGCAGGAGATCTCAGGACAGCAGACACCTGGGTCTACGAGATCCACACCAGGAACACATGGAAGAACGTTACAAGTTAATCAAAGGGTTACGTTCACTCACGAGAGAGGCTCCAGATTGTTGCTGAGAATCAAGCTCTGATATTATCTTTCCTATTATGTCTTTTAGGTGAATTCTGAAGTTTGTCAGTGTTAAGTCTTCCGTAAACTATTGTACTCGACTTTTTTTAGTGACCCTATATTTTTCTAATTAAGTGAAGGATTGTCGCCGTCCAATGCGATGTCCAACAACTCTACCAGCGGTTTAAGGATTGTTTTATTGAGAGATCTGGTGCATCAGGGATTTGCTTTTGAAGGGATGTGATCGTAGGTGTAGCTGACGTTTCGCTCAGACAAGAAAGGCTTGGATAGATCGGGTCAATTGAGCCTCTGTACTGTGTTTAGAGTATGGACCGCTGACTTAGGAGACATTCGGATATTGGGCCTCCAAGGTTCACAAATTCAGACGTATCCTAATAGTAAGAATTTAAGCTGTAGTGAAAGCTTCTAGCAACTGCTTCTTGGTGGTTTCGATAGAACCCTCGGAATTGATTTTGTGAAACCGGATTTCAGTATCATTGAACACGCGAAAGCTGTCTCTTTGGAAAAAGCTAACAGGCCAGTCCAGATAAAGAAAGTCCTAGGGCTTCTCCTATCTATCAAATCGACATGGGTGTCTACATTCCGCCGGGAAGTGGATCTAATGGTTCAAACAATGGCGATAAGTCAAATAGCCTCTTCACACGATCATCCGGTGAGGGAAATTCTGGCAAGATCGTTTTCTACAACAGACCAAATGTTGGGCTCAAAATATGGGGTCCTCTTGTACCAGCCAGTGATTGCACTGCGGGGCTTTGGGCTCTCACTGGACTTCAGATGGGTATTGGAATGATAATGATTGCTAACGTAAGGAAAATATGGCACGTCAAGACGCTGCAGGCCAGAGCATCGAAGTGGGCAAGCTCTGCGGTGAGTGGATACTTGATCTTCACTTCAGGGTTGGAGGTGTCTAGGCTCACATTGCCATATGATCCATGGTATGAGGAGGCCAAAGAGGCGAGACGAGTTGCAGTACAGGAGGGGAAGAGTGTGAGTTATTGGTTTGGGCCGTGGGATTTGAAACCGATGAGTTTCCAGGAATGGAATGACAGGGTCGATCTCTGGATCTTGAACTCTGAGAAGGAATTTCAAGAAGACGAGAAAAGAGGAAGATTCCAACCAGGGCACATGGACTTCTCACAAGCTAGTCCAATGATGCATCAGGCATATCTTCAAGCAAGAGCATTTAATCACCGAAGAAGCTCTGAAATTCTGGATCAACTACAAACAAATGCCTTCAAGGACATCCTTCCAAATTATCAAACACATTCCAATTTCGAAATGGAGAGACCAGCATTGAATATACCTGAGGATAATAAGCTCGAAGATGACTTTGATTTGGAGGAGGCGTGGGAATTGAACAACCCTTGGTCCAGTTTAGCACATGATACACACTTTATTGTGCGGTTTATCCCAAAATTCCGTTCTATTGACCAAGTCAGCGAACATGCATTGCAGAAGCAACAGCTGCAAGAGAAATAAATTACATAGCATTATAGCATATATGAATTGTTTATACCAATTTATGAGGAACTGTCGTAGGAGAGCCAGCAGTTATTGAATGTTAGAACCTTATCCCACCAGATGAGTCGGCGGCAGAAAATGACTCATTCTTGATGATAATCTTTGGTCAAGAATCCTTTCTTAAAACGTCCAGGTCAAATGAGCTGTGCAGATTTCATCACCCCCATCCGCTTGAAATGTCTATTTTATCTTCAACAACACAATTGGAAGTTCTCTCCCAACTTGGTCTCTGTGTAAATTTGATTTGACAGACACTGTAGTTTTGGTGGTGGTTTTAGAGGAGACAGTAGGTCTCACTGGCGTCTCCTAGAAGACTTTAGCGTAGTCTGGAGCATTTGAAGGGAATCGCTGATTTTTCGATAAATTTCTTTAGAAATGTCCAGAGTAAAATCTAAGATAGTCAACATTGCTGGTAAACTTCCTTTCTCTTGCACTTCATGAGCTCTAAGGTGGTGTGGAAATTGTGGGGATAACAAAAGTTGAACACTTAAGTCGGTGTTTCATGATCACTGTGATCAAATGACCTTCTCTGAAGTTGAGCAGATGTAGAATCAGTCTGAAAGTAGTCATCGCTTAATACAGTCAGTTTGAAGGTGATTACTTTTGGTATATCATACCTGATGATTAATACCACCAAATATCTGAGTAGCACCAGTGAGTAGATCATGATTTCCTTCTCTCTTACATTCCTCCACTGTCAAAAACCACAGGATGGCGTACTTCATAAGTGATATCTTCTGTAGATTCATCCTTCACTTCCTTCAGCTAGACCGGCAGTACTCAAGGAAATTGGTAGTCTATGTCTTTTTTCCTCCAGAGATTGTAATGGCCAGGGGATGTACCACGATCGCCGATTGCACAACCTATTCATAATTTCATATATGGAAACAAGTGGAAGGGAACTATCTCGTTGACCGTTGCAACTTGCAACGCTTTTCAACTTTCAAGTTGATCAGTAGTGGTATAGACATAGCAGAGATGGATCGGCTGGTTGCGAAGGATTTCAACAGGGAACAATCTGTTCAAAAAATCATTAAAACAGTTGCTCGCGAGTTGCGACTCGCCAGTTTTAACTTTTATGTGCTCACTGTTCACTGCTCAGGCATTTATAGCCCTTAGAATCTAAATGTTATTAACAATCATCAATGGGTGGTCTTTCTCT
>JAJMLD010000150.1:0-12310 GCA_030569515.1 Barnettozyma vustinii | reverse complement strand
TTATGAAGGGGAAATTTTGCGCCAAGAAAAACACGCCGGCAATCAAAAATAAAGTGAAGTTTTTTTTTCCGCCAAGCGAATCTCCACAGGTTTGAGCAAACTTTCGCGAATTTCTTGCACATTTAGACCAGAAAAGTCCACGATTACGCAGTTTTTCGAGTTTAGTCCGAAGTTTAATATCTTCTATCTCTACAACTTTCAAGTAACAAGACTGAATTTCTGCAATTGCCTACAGATCAGATGATACTTTCGGTAGAGAAGAACAATACTGAGTACTGAGTTCTAGAATCTATACGTACAATTATCATTTATTTCTTAGTTTTCTACTAGTACTACTGCTCCCTTTCAACCTCCTCCTCAGGGACATGCTCTCTCACATTCTTTCGTCTAGGCCACATGCTTGGCAGTCTAATGACCTGAGACCTTGGCTCAACACACCGCTCAATAAACCAGCTCTTCAACTGGTTCTCAATCAAATTCCCAATCTTGGGCACATTCTCCAACTTCGACCTGGACCCAATCAACGACTTAATGCTAAATTCGAGTCTGAAATCTGGTGAGAAGGCAAACATTAGGGCAGTTCCTTTGCCTCTATCCTCGTTTCCCTCATCAGAAATCAAGGATACTGTCAAACACCCAGAGAATCTCACAATGGACACACTCAACTGCACAGGAAGGATCGCCGTCAGCGGCTTCGGCGAGTTCAACAGCAGATTCGTCTCTATTCCAAGAGTCAGCGTATCTGATAAATCAACATCAATTTTGGCCTGTAGGTTATTCTGGTCATTGGGGTTCTTCTGCAGCCGACAGTTGGAAAAGATGGGGTAATCGTCACCAATGTCAAGTTCAAGGATGTTGATCTTGTCAAGGAAGTCTGGAAGTTCTGCCTTCTCCAGGAAATCATTCAATGAGTGGACAATGTTGTCTGACGTTAGTGCTTCCCTTCTGAACTGGTTGATTGTTTGGGCAATAAGCACATTGAACCAATCGAGAGACTCGGGTGCATGTGTCTCGACATTATAGTATGTCTTCTCCAAAATTGAATTTATTGTTTGCATGGAGTGCTCATCTAACTGGTCATTACTCTTTTTCTTCTTGATGATGGGCACCTTCTTGAGATCCTTCAGCTTATCATTTGTAGTCTTGGTTTCACTGAATACAAAGAACTTGATGAAAAATATCAGAACCACAATAACACTAAGCTGGCCAATGAGGAGTCCTTGTGTGAATGACCAAGAGTTCGAGGTCGACGAGACCGTCTGCAATTGTAGCTGTTTTTGGAGATGGTATGGAAGTGCCTTGTTCAGGTAATCATCTAAAGTGATGAAGGTGGAGTGTGCATCTTCCTGAATCACCACCGTGGTGGCTGGCTGGTTGGAAGAATCTTTGGATTTCTCATTGGAATTTGATTTGTCTGATTTGTCCTCTGCTGACATGGTTTTTTTTACTCCCAACTCTGTCTGTCGTTTGAAGTTAGGGGGCCAAAGGATTCAACCAACGTTTTGACCGCTGCATGTTAGAGAAATCCGAAATCCATTTAATTTCCATTCAGTAATGACGTAAGCTCGTAAAGTAACTCAACTCACTCACGAACACACCATTCAATTCCAACATACTAAACTCTCTTCATTGAAATTCACACACCTCACAACCTCCAAATGTTCAAGCGCAAATTTAAAAGTGTGACCAATGCAGTGAAAAGCGTGCGCTTGGAAGATCTCTCAGCGGGTGTGTCATCCAAGCAGTTTGCAGTTGACGAAGTGAGTACTTAAGATCATCACCTGTATAACAAGAAACTAACAGAGACCTCTCAACAGCTCGCAAGATATGGACTCTCCAGCAGAGCCTCCGCAGTCGCATACGACCCTGTTCAGGGACTCATGGCAATTGTTACCCGTGAGAATGAACTCCACGTTTATGGCCAGCAGCGTGTCGAGGTTGTATTTCCACTGACCAACTCAGCCCTCATCGACTACATTGCATTCGTGAAGGGTGTCTACTTGATTGCAGTGGACGAAAAGGGAAACATCCTCGTGTTTTCATTACTGCAAAAGAAGCTCTTGTACTCTGTTTTGTCGCCAGGTAAGCCGACTGCCATTGAATGTGACCCATCCCTTGACTGGCTCTTAATTGGTATGACCAATGGGACTGTCTTGGTGTTTGACATTGACAGGGGGTCAATGACCAAGTTTGGAATTGAAAATCTACAAAGAGAGGTCCTTCCAAAGGAGAGACTGTCCCAAGTTGTGTCCATCCAGTGGAACCCAAGAGATATCGGCACAGTGCTCATTGCTTACAACCAATGCGCGGTGGTTTACTCTTTGGCTCAGGGCATTGTGAAGACCAGTTTCCGTTATGAGGTGCCTGCTGGTGCCCCTGGTGGTGACAGCTCAACCAGTGCTGTGCCTAGGTATCCACAAATCATTGGAGCTTTGTATCATCCAAACTCCTTGAGTGCTGTGACTGTCCATGATGATGGGTCACTGGTGTTTTGGGATGCACTCACGGGAACTATGATCTTGGCTAGAACACTAAGAGATGTCGATGTGAATCTGCCTATGAACGGCAGGCTATCATCATATCAGGAGAAACGCCCAACCAAGATTGATCAAATTCATTGGATCACCGCCGAACACCCAGACGACACGACCCTTCTGATCCTTACTGATGACGGCTCCAAACTCACTGCACTCCACTTTGGCACAGCTCCAAAGTACTCACTCACATCCTACGAGAAGATGAATCATTACTACGCCCGTCCAAAGCAAACATTTGTCCTCCCTATCAATTCTAACTCAACTGTCGAGCACATTCTCCCAGTTGCCACAACAACGCCTTACTTCAAACGCTGTCACAATCCACGATACCTCATCTTGTTCCTAAGCTCTGGTGAGGTTGAAACCATTGACTTCCCACATCAGGCAAAGACTTCCAAGTCCGCTCACTTTCCTCAAACGTTGGCATGGGTCCATCCAAAGACCACGTTCAGTTGTGCCACAGCAGTGCCCAAGAAGCAATGGCTCGGAATGATTTCGGCAACGCATACACGTGAGTCTATTTTGAAAGGTGGTATGTCAATGAAGCAAGCCCACTTGAACAACACTGAGATCCGGGCAGCCTTAATCACGGGCCATTCTAATGGCTTTGTTCGTCTCAGTGATATCTCATACTCTGATGTCAGTGCCACCACTATAATTGATGTTGATGTTCTCCATGCTCTAGGTGTCGAGATGCAGGTCCCAGTGGATAAGGTCTCTTATTCTGGAGACAGTGGTGAATTGGTTGTCAGTTTGTCCTCCGGTGATGTCGCCCTCTTCAAGTTTGAAGTCAACAGATTCTACGATCCAAGAAAGGGAAGTGATTTAGAAGACATGATGGGTAGAGTGAGTTTGAATTCGACTGGGTTGATTGACTTGCGTGCCCGTTCGCCTAATATCAGGGAGGGTTTCATGCCAGTATGTGCCCTAACGGGTAGTGGTACCAGAGGTAAAATCACTGCTTTGAACAACAGTAATGTTGGGTTTGTCGCAGTGTCTTACCAGAGTGGTGATGTTGTGATTATTGACAGGCGAGGTCCAGCCATCATTTTCGATGAGAATGTTGTTAAATTCTCTGAAGGCGGGCGTTCTCGCAATCTGACTAGCCTGGAGTTTGCGATCATGGCCTATGGTGATGACAGTTACTCTAGTATTCTATTGTTTGGAGGATCTGATAAAGGTGAACTTTACACTTACAAGATTCTTCCTGAGTCCAATGGGAGATTTACTGGTCAACTTGTTGATGTTACTGACACCAACGACTTTTGCATTTCAGACATTGTGCCATATAGAGCAGAAACCGGTACTCCGCTGGTGGCGACAATGGACAATTTCAACATGTTGGCTGACGGCGTGTTAATTCAAGGTGCGTTGATGATTGGCTCCTCAAGAGATATCAGAATTGTCGTCCCTGGGAAGGGTAAGTCCACTCACAAGATTTTCAACTCTGACATATTAGCATGTGGTGTGTCCATCATCCCAACTAAGAACATGACCAAACCGTATAGTTCTGTTTTCCCCGTGCTGACCATCAATAATTCTGTCAAGATTTTGTCGAATCCCGAGTTGAAAGAGGTTGCCACTGTTCAGCTACCATTTCAGGTTGTTCCACAATGGGGAAAGTTCAGTTCAGTGCTTCCTACTGGTCAGTTGTTAGTCAGAATGAGTGAAACTGAAGCGGAATCTATTTCAGTTATTGGTCCTGGTAGTTCTCTAAGTGAACTTGTATCAGACAAGATCTTCAGTGAGAGACTGACAATTCCTCATAGACCAACAGTGGGCACTGCGCAATGGATCAAGGGCACTACTCTGATTGGACATGATGATCTCGATAAGCTCATTGGTGGTGATCGGAGACCAATCTCCAAGCATGAACAAGAATCGGAATTCTCCAAGATTGCTGTCGCTACAGCTCCACCCATTATTCCCACCAGTGGTTCCTCGAACAGTGACGAATACTCATACAATAAACCAGTTAGAAAGAGACAGGCTGGTGGATACGATCCATCGAGATCCATTATGCATAGTATCCAGAATACTTACGATTCAATGGAGGAATCCATCAATGATTACGCCACTAATGCTCAACAGAGCATGAATGAGACAATTGGAGCTGCAAAGAAAGACCTTGTGAAGTCAGTGTTTAAATCAAAGTTTGGTATTTAGTCAATAATAACGTTATACATGTGAGATGACTAGAAAAAGATCGCTTGAGTTGTCTTTCTTTCTGTTCTCGTCGGAAGAGAAAACATTTAACGTAGCAGGCGAAGTCGTGGCTGTATGAACCAGCGAAGACAGTGCAGGCAGTCAGTCGCATTCATCTGAATGCCTTCTTAGCCCAAAGACTGATGTACCCATGTTCACTTCCGACAGTGTATACTATACGATGGATCGTAGATCGTAATACACAGCAAAATCCCAAATGGCTGGCAGATGCCAAATCGGGACGGCTGCCCGCAACTGGGCTTGAAAGAAAAAGACACGGTTTATGCATTGCGGCGGAACCATAGCCTTGAACGGCAGTCTGTAGAAGTTCACAGTCTGGAGACATGCCACATCAACATCACCAACTTCGAACCACTAACAACTACAAGATTCTATTCCTATCATGTCAATGAGAGACACTGCCTCCATGATGACATCCGTTTTGATCTTCGCGAATTCTAAAGGCTAGTCTTGGAACAGACGCGTCCGGAAAAAAAAAGCATGGGGCTAAAAATAAACAGTCGTGTCACCTATGTCCCCGGGTTTGGAAAACAGGGCCCTCCTTGAAGGAACAATGCAGAAACGACTATTTCCTTATTCGGGTCTACAGTGAGACCTCTCGCCCGTTGCCTGTCTCAGCCCGCATGTACTTAAATACCTTCTCGAGGAATAATTTGTGGTTTTCGACCCACATTCCCACACACAAAGGACAGTTTCACAACCCACATAAAGTTTCCCACTTGGGTTCCATTTGAAACTTTGAAAACTTTGTAATAACTCCTTTCATATTCTGCTAAAGGTACAGCCATGGTGTCCCCCAGAATGTTAATTCACAGTTTGGCCACAGTGCCACTCCTTGCCCTAGCTCAGAACATTGTCGCTGAGTGTAATCCACTGAAACAGACTGACTGTCCAGCTGACAAGGCGTTGGGTTCTTCCTTTGCGGATGATTTCTCCTCTGCTTCTGAATGGTGGTCACCAATCTACCCAAATGATGACAGAATCAAGTATGGATCAGACGGGGTTGAGTTGACCTTAGGTAAGAGACTGGATAACCCGGCTTTGAAGTCCAACTTTTACATCATGTTTGGTAAGTTGGAAGTTTCTTTGAAGGCTGCCCCAGGAAGAGGTATTGTGTCCTCTTTTTACTTGCAGAGTGATGACTTGGATGAGATTGACTTGGAATGGGTTGGTAGTGATACTACTGAGGTTCAGACCAACTTCTTCTCCAAGGGTGATGTGACCACATATGACAGAGGTGCCTTCCATCCAGTGAGTCAGCCACAAGAGCAATTCCACACTTACACAATTGACTGGACCAAGGATGAGCTGACCTTCTATGTTGATGGCAATGTCGTTAGAACTATCAACTCTGATAACCCACAGGGGTACCCACAGAGTCCAATGTACATTGTGATGGGTATTTGGTCTGGTGGTGATCCAAGCAACCAGCCAGGTACAATTGAGTGGGCTGGTGGTCTAACTGACTATTCTCAGGCTCCATTCTCCATGTACGTCAACAAGGTAATCATCTCTGACTACTCTACTGGTAAGGAGTATAAGTACACTGACCAATCAGGTTCCTGGAGTTCAATCCAAGCTGTTGATGGTACTGTCTACGGTAGAGAATCTCAAGGTGAAAAAGACTTTGAGATCTTGGCTAACGGCGGTCAAGTAGACAACTCAAACTTTGACTTCTCCTCTGGATCTCCATCTTCCTCTGAGAAGTCTTCCTCTTCTGACAGTTCTTCATCCCCTGACAACTCTTCCAGCTCTAAGTCTGGCTCTTCCAGATCTGAAAAGCCTTCCAGCTCTTCCCAGGATCCTTTGGAGAGCTCCAGTTCAAGATCCAGCATTGATACTGTATACTCCTCAAGTGCCAGTTCTCTAATTTCCAGATCTTCTGACTCTAGCAGAAGTTCCAGGGCAACTTCATCCTCTTCAGATTCATCATTATCATCATCTTTATCCCCAAGAAGCAGCTCTTCCATAGTCACATCTACTGCTAGCTCCAGCCCTATCCAAGAAACAAGCAGTAGAGGAATTATCACAACTTCTAGAGGTCAATCAGAGTCTGTTTCTTTATTACCCAGTGCTTCTGGAAGCAACACTGTTGTCACTAGTGCAAACAATGGTTACTCTTTGAACTTGAATCTTGGTACCAGTGGTTTCAAGGCCTTGCTGGTGAGTATCAGTATGACCGTCGGGTTCTTGCTGATTTAAAAAACGGACATCTGTTATAAAATACAGCGATTTAGTTTGGATTATCATGGGTTTTAATGCATAGGGTTCTATTGAGGTTTGAATGTGTGTAGTACAGTACAGTACTGATGTACTACTGATGATGAATTCGCGAAAGCCATCCATACATAAAAAATTCTCAACAGTCGACATCATGATCACATCCATTATTATTTCGACGCAAATCCAACAATGGCTCTCGGTGGACTATTCGGCGGCTCTTCATCCTCAGTGACAGCAACTCCAGTCTCCTCTGACAGCAACCAGATCAAGGAGAAACTCAAGGCCCAGATTGCCCAGGAATTGGCCGTTGCCAACGCCACTGAGCTCGTTAACAAGATGACTGAGAACTGTTTCGAACAGTGCCTGAAGGCCCCATACAACAGTGCTGAGGATGGCTGTGTGAATCAATGTTTGGAGAAGTACATGAGGGCCTGGAACACCATTTCTAAGACGTACATTGGGAGAATTCAACAACAGCGCTAAGGGAATAAAGGAGAGAGAGAGAGAATGAGGGGTCTTGTATATAGGTGAATCCACTTCTGCATTATTGATTATGTTGGGACTTGTACAGTGAATTTGAGAGTGACTGGCTGACCAACACACATTTTGGTCTAGCTCATCTATCGCTCAGTAGTTGTGGGTGATGTTTAAACTCCCCATAATGGCAAGTGGAAGAATCACCACTGTGCAACAACATCAACTTTCGAAACAAAAATACTTGCCTGCTCTTGACCGCAGGCAGGATCCAAATGTATGATTGCGTGTGCTCATTGTTTGATTGGGGCTCAAATCATAGGTTGAAGCATTTTGTTTCGGTATTAGATGCCTTGAGGGGTTTCAAATGTTGAACGTAAGGAAGTCCCACAATCCAGTAACTAACCTCTGTTCTTTCTCTCTCAGTACTCCATGCACTCATAGCCCCACAGCGGCCAGCCCATATCTCAAGAACAAGTTTCATCCTTCTTGATCAGACCACTCGCTTGGAAGTTGGTTCCACCCACCGCCAAAGGGTGACCGTTGGGCATCTCTGTGTCGATTCAGTCTGGATGTATCAGGAAAGAAGTTTCCTGATCTGACAAGATAACAACTCATGTAAATGTGAACGAATAACTATAAACGAACTAATACTTCATGATTCATAACTTTGAATGGCCGATCCAATTTTAGAACTTAAGCCCTGTTAGAGATGGTGGTTTCCAGGTTCGCAAAAGTGCTTCGAGGAGCTCCTGGTCATGACTAGTAATCGCTTCAAGACTCTGAATCTGATAACAACACTTTTTATCAAAGGACAAGGTAGAGTATATATATATATATATACTTGGAAATAGAGCCTCCAGAATCATCATCAACTGAAGAAAGAATGGTATGTTGATGATGAAATCTGACAGCTTGGGGTAAACTGAAAATTTTGGGGGTGGTGGAACAAACTTTGTATACTTTAGAGTATCAAGAAGATCAAGCAGTTCAACATTGTCCAGTATCCCAAGGATCCAAATGCTACAATCTTTGTATCTGTAATCGCCTGTTGTTAGTGTGTTTGGTTGGTGATTTACATCGCAAAAACTATAAAACTGAAAAACGAAAACCGAAACCGACACCAACATCAAAGCAGAGGACGCTTTACACTACGGAGAAGTTCTTAAAAAAAAACATGCTCAAAACAAGCAGCCACCATCTCTTTGCCCATTTTCGTCGTGCATACACCACACCAGCGTACACTGCTGCGCTCACCACTCTAAAAACAGACCTCAAGGCCGCAATGCGCGCGAAGGACGTGCTCACGAGAGACACCATTAAGTCCATGCTTGCAGCGATCAAGAACAAAGAACTGGAGACTGACCCTTCGAAGCACTCTGAGTTCCTCCTGTATGAGCTGTTCACCAAGTCCATCAAGCAAAGAGTCGACTCAGCTGCGGAGTACAAGAAGCTAGAGAGGGTCGATTTGCAGGAAAAGGAGCTGGCAGAGGTAGCTGTTATCGAGACGTACTTGAAGCAACTACCAGTCGCATCTGAAGAGGAGGTCAAGGCAAAAGTTGTCGACTTCTTGAAAGGAGTAGAGGGTAAAAATGTCGGAGAGGTGATGAAGCTCGTTGATTGGTCCAAAGTTAAGGAGGAGTGGGGTGCAGACGAGAAGGTTGTCAGAAAACTGATTGCACAGACCTTGAAGAAGTGAATACCGTTTAAAATATGTACATAGTCCTAAACCTCATTCATACCAATAAAGTTAGACCGTGGTAGAACAAATAAAATTGGTGATATTATCATCTTTGTTTTTCGAGGGGCCCACCAAAACGTGAAATCTGGCTCCGGTCGATCGATCGATCGATCTCACGACCGTTTTTTGTGTAGGAAAATCTTGCAAAATCAAAACAAAAACAAGCAGACAAACTCATCAGCAACCCAAGACACAAACGCGTCGGATCCAGGCAATGAGAGGTGAGTCTACCCACACCCAGAGGCCTTCAATAATTTACTAACATCTATTCACAGACTACAAGATCGTCGTGCTCGGTGCAGGTGGTGTTGGAAAGTCATCTCTAACCGTGCAATTTGTCCAAAACGTCTACATCGATACATATGACCCTACGATCGAGGACTCTTACCGCAAACAAATCGAGATCGACTCGCGTCCCTGTGATCTGGAGATCCTGGACACAGCCGGTGTTGCGCAATTCACCGCCATGCGAGAGCTGTACATCAAATCTGGAAGAGGGTTCATCCTGGTGTATTCAGTCACTGACGCCAATTCCTTACAGGAGCTCATGGAGTTGAGAGAACAGGTGCTGCGTATCAAAGAGGCTGGAGTGCCTATGGTTCTTGTGGGCAATAAGTGTGATTTGGAGGATCAGAGGGCCGTTAGTGTGGAGGAAGGTATTCGCGTCAGTGAAGCCTGGGGAAAAGTCCCTTTCTACGAAACCAGTGCCATGCACAGAACTAACGTTGATGAAGCATTCATTGACGTGGTTAGACAGATAATGCGCACTGAAGTAGAGCAACAACAACAACAGCAACAACAACAACAGCAACAGCAACAGACGCCAATTAGTTCATCAGCCACGTCTCCAGTTGATACCATCCCTACCTCCAGAGCTAGAACCAACACATATAATACAGTGAAGAAGACCGTATCTAAACCCCAGCAGAAGAAAAAGAAGAAGAAGTCAAGTTGTGTGATATTGTGATTATATATTTTGGACATTTTATGCAGTTCTCTCTATTGGCCCAATGAGGTAGCATCCATTACGTCAATCTCACGTTTGAACTAAACATGCAACTTCCTAAATATAGATTACACCCTAATCATCACCTTTTCTTTCGGAATCATGTTTCCAACTCCCTTCAAACATGTGTCTAACATAAGCCCAATCATCAGTAATTCCTCTTGACCCCATGTGTCCCACACCAGGTGAGAAACTTGTAATCGGCAGAATCATCACGTCGTCTATAATGGCAGTATCATTCAACAAGGTAAAATATCTCCAATCAAGCCCATTTTCAGCCAAATTGATCCCCTTGTTGTATTCATTTACCGGTGTGTTATTGACCTTCTTCAACTTCGAGCCTTTCAACGTCAACAAATCGTTGAAATATCTGAAAATCTCCTTCGTCCAGATCCCTGGCCCAGTCCAGTCCATGACACCATCACCACCATCATTATTTTCATTCAACGTACCCTCACTATATTTCCTCAAGGTAATCTCGGTGATTTTCGCAATAAGCTCACCCAGCATCGGATGGCCAGGCTTAGCCAACATGGTCCATTGACAAAACTGGATTCTATGAACGTAATAATCGGCCCAGTCATCACGATCAGGATCTGCCTCGATGCCAATGACCAACCCGACATTGTTTTTCTCGCCGTACAATGTCTCTTTATGTGATACCCATTCCGATATTGGCTTTAATGGAATAGTGTCAATGTCAGAGTAGATACCACCGCGCGCAAACAGGATCAAATACCGGAAGAAATCAGCTCGGAGAATAGACTTAGGCATCACTTCCCAGCTCTTGACCACTGAAGGGACACCACCATACAGGAACTCAATCAAGTCAGTGGCAAGCGTATCTGGGACCAAATGATGATGAAACTCGGATGGCTGGGCCATCCATTCCTCGACAAAATGATGGAAGTTCTTGGGGAAGTTCGGTGAGTCAAAGGGAGTTTTCCATGTCTGCCAGATGTTTTGCGGAATCGGTACTGATGGTTGGTATGGGTACTGTTTGGCCAGTTGTGACCTGAGGAGATTGGCCTTTTCGTCAATCCCTGCTGGACCGTTATGTTTCGACAACTGTTGATGATCTGTCTGCTCGTTGTTGTACAGGAGATGCACGTATGTCTGCGAGCTCCCAGCTTTGAGCTGTTTAGTCGTAATCCTGACGCTATCTAATTTGAATCTCGCAAGCCGAGTTGATGTGGAGTAGATGGATGTGTATGTGTGCACAATCACCACGAGTGCGGCCAATGCAATCAATGCGCGTTTCAGCAGTGGGTGACGCTGGATTTGCCGTGTGATTGGTTTCAATAAGGCCATTGTTATAGAAAGTAGGCCCTTGTATGTCGTTGTATGGAAATTGTAAATGATTGTAGTACTCTAATTCAGAGATCACAGTTTTGTCGCGTCTATTTTTGTCCCTGCTTGAAAAATTCCCACCAGTTATAGATAAAGTTGAAAATTGGTACCTTCGGTGGTCAATTAGAGCAAGCAATGTCTTCGCTAAAACTAGCAGATTTTGGTTCCAGGTTCAGCTAAGTAATTTCAATGCATTGACTTTTTTTTTTTTTTTTTTTACAACAGTTATGGTATTTTCATGTAAAGTCCACTCGTGTTCGCATTAAGAATGTTGCTCGAAACAGGGATTCTACTAACAAAGCAATGCACTATTTCTCTATATCTGAGCAATAATCTATTAACTTTAAGCAGATGAAGTTTGAACCACAGTCTATAGACTTGGTTCAATATTAACTAAAGCCTAGCTGCCTAAAGGTGTACCGTGTCAATACATTGATCTCATATACTACTCCAAACCACAACAATCCTCCACTCACTATAAAATCTGTAACAATATCGTACCTACTCTATTTTTGTTTCTCTTTTTTTTTTCTTTTTTTTTTTTTGGCTATGCGCTGTTTTTAGTTTGTATATAAGTGCTTACCCGGCCTTTCGTATCATGACGTTCTAAATTTACCAAAACGTAAACAAAAACAAAGGACCGCCTCCTCGCATAATGATGACGTGTGTGTATATCTTTTGAATAGGCTGTGAGAGTATAAATTACACCTTATCCATCCCCAAAATGAAGTCAAGTTCAAGGTTACCACAATC
>JAJMLD010000149.1:0-12372 GCA_030569515.1 Barnettozyma vustinii | reverse complement strand
AAAGAGGGAATAAATTACACCACCAATCAGGTCCAATCTAAAATGGTGATCCAAGTAAATTGTAGCCCACCACTGGACAATGACAAAACCCAACGCAGCACACTGAAGAACTCTTGAGCGAGCATAGTACAGGACAAACAAGCACACCTGGGACGCCATGGCCGAGTGAAGGGATGGAAAGGCTCCAAAGACAATCGGCGACTTATGGAAACCTTTGGAGTGCAAATGGGTCCCCAATGCCATGTCCACTCTGGTCAAGCCTGCTGCGTAGCCTGGCAGATCGTAATTAGCATCGGTATCAGGACCATAGAGATGGATGAACCAAGGTGGTGCGTTAGGGAAACTCAAGTGGGTCACGACGCCCATAATGTTCTGCAACCCCAATGCAAATGAAAAGTCTCTTAGGGCACCTTGTTGGTGGAAGACATACAGCCAGACAGCTGTTAGGATGGGGAATGCAGTGTGACCCACGACGTAAAAGAACCAAGTTGTGAGATCCTTGGGGGTGGATAGTGCGATTGCGAAATGGTTATCCAGGTTGAGGATAGGCCATATGAGGAAGAATAGAAATGGAATGACTAAGAGTTGATTTGTTCTGGTGATCTTGGTGAAGTTTATTGGGATGATTGGCAGAGCATTTTCCAACGAAATGTCAATGAAGTCACCTGAGTCTGAGGAGCAGGCTGCCAAGTTCCAACCTTCATCATCTGTTTGGAAAACCGTGTCAGTGGAGTTACTTGAATCATTTCTGGTAATCTCAATAATCTTCATGAGTTCTATTGGATTACATTCAACGTCAGTGGGTTTCTGTAAAGTCTCCAGTGGGTTGTTCAATTTGAAGGAGAACTTGTGAACTAGAGCGTACCACAATCCCGTGAAGGCAACTGAAATAAGGAACCATACAACAAACCATAGTTTGCTAAAAATGACGATATCCCAGTCATATACCAAACGTACATGGATTTCAGGTCTGATTTCATTAGGTACCACACCAGCATTTTTGAAGATGGCAAGCCATATAACGACTGGACTGAAGTTCTTCACAAAGTTGAGTGGTAGTGTGAGAACATGGCGCTCATTCACCCCAGCTTTGTAGAAAGATACAATGAGCCTGAGGACGAATATCAATGCAGACTTCAGTTGTTTGAGCATTTTTGATGGAGTATTGCTCCTGGTGATGCTTTTTAGTAGGAATGAGGCTGTATTTAAATGGTAAAAAGTCCTAAGTTCTTAATTAGCCAAAGAGGAATGCGTAGTGATATGCAGGTGGAATGTTCAGGGTATACATTCAGTCACATTTCTCTGGCTACATAGAGTCTTTCAAAAACAATATGGATTACTGTTACAGTTGTTGTAGGAAACTGTGAGAAGTCCTGTGTTGAAATCCACAGCTCTTTTCCCATTCTGACAAGCTACAACTTGAAAGGTACTGATACAAGCCTCTCAAAAAGCAGTTTCAGTTTTGGATGACGATGCAAAATAACCTGATCCAGAGAGAAGCTTTCAACCGTGTTCTAACAACACCTCGGAACCCCAGAATAAGTCACACAGCTCCATCACCAGAGAAAGGTCGTCGATTTGCTGCTATGCCCATAAAGACTATGTATTCCTGTACACCACTGCCTCATTTCTGCTGACTGTGATGCTCCAAATATCGCGGAACTCATGTAAAAGTATGCCCCATGTCTCCCTCCATTTCTGTCCTCATCAGGTACCTTCTTCGTGATTCTTCTCTCTTTCCTTTTTTGATCTCCCCATGACTTTCTTTAATCCTAGTCAGAGATTAATGGATTCTATCGTCTATGATATCGTTACTGTATCAAAGGTTGATGGAACTTTGAAGACGACTCTACCTTGCCTTCAGTCCTTTTACAAATCCGAATTTTTGACCCACATCTGTATCAAGCGACGCACGGAAAAACTTTTGCTTGTGCAATAGAAACGCTTCAAGCCTCTGCAAGCTCTGGCCACGCACGATACAGCGTAGCCCAAAGAACAAAACTAAAATTACCCAACTGACTCAAAGGCCCTGTATGTGAGTTCCTGCAGATGTGGCCACAACCCTCACCATGCATCAACGTGCATGTCTCAGGCATTCCGTATTTTCTTTTTTTGCTTGATATGGCAAGTTGGTCGATATCCAGTCCACGGCTGCGCCTCCCTACAACAAGATTTCTTGGTTGGACTTCATTATAACAACCAAGCCACATCGTTACTTCGTTAACAAACCATTCGCTCAACTAGTTTCAAAGAGTGTTATCCACACTTCAGATTAATTCTAATAGATTATGTCTTCTTGGGGTCAGGACCTTTACGACTATGACCCTTCGCTAGCGGCAGCCATTATCTTCATCGTGGCGTTTGCCCTTGTCCTGATAACCAAGGTTGTCGACTACATAAGGTTCCGTCGCAACAAGGCATCCAGCTTTCCCTATGTATCAGGCTGACCACAAGACGAACACGTGCTCAAAGCAGCAAGGAAGCAAGTTAGCGTGGGTTTGATGCCGATCAGCATCGGGTTCCTTTTTGAGGTTTTGGGTTACATTATGCGTATCGTGAGCATTCAGAAGGACAACCGTGCCAACCTGACGGCATACATCATCCCATCCACATTCACACTGATCTCTCCGTCATTGATGTCAGGTTGGCATCTTCATGTTGTTCAACCGAATTGAAAAGTTCTCAAACTCAGAGAGACATAGTATCATGCCTAACAAGTTCCTGACAATGTTCTTTGTCACTGGTGACATTGTCAGTTTCCTTGTCCCAGGCCTAGGGGGTGGGCTAATTGTTGGTGAGAATACAAGACAGTTGGGGTTGAAGTTGTCTTTTTCTTTGCGTTTTTTATCGTGGTCGCATCAGTCTGGGCTTTGGAGAATGACAAGAAAACCGACTGATGTGGCACTGTTGATGGATGTGAATGAGTTGGGGGTGAGATAATATCAGTGGAGACGATTTGCACAGGCAATGATTGCAAGTATGGTGTTGATCTTGATCAGATGTATCTTGAGAATCACAGAATTTGGTGAGAACATTTCTGGCGAGACCAATATGGCCAACAGTGAAGCGGCTTTCTATCTGCTTGACCCCTTTTTGATCTTTTGGAGTTCCGTTGTGCTTGTGGCCATCAGGCCAGAGTATCGTTTATGGGAGATGAAGGCGTTCCAGGTCTGGCAGGAGGAACAGAAAGGGGCAATTCTATGCACTGACAATGACTTGGAGTTGAGAGAGTCAGTTGTATTAGAGGAGAGCAAGGTAGCTGGAGTTTAGGTACATCATGTCATGTGTGACCCCCATAAAAAGGACTCAGCCATAAGTTGATGGGGGGTGCTGCAGTATAATGCAGTTCAGGCGTTATTCTGATTGATGCTGCGTACAATCAGCACAACGGTTCACAAACTGTAAGCTAAAAATACATTTGCCTTTGTTGTGAAGAAAAGAACTTGAGACCGAATAAACGAAAGCCTGTGCCCAATACTTTTCATTAAATTGAAATCAAGGAACAATGGCAACAAAGACATGCTATTGTCTTAACACTTACGATCCTCCCAGTCTAGTCATCATCGTTTTTGGCTCGAGGCTCGCTGTCATAGTCAGGATTGGAGACTATCGTTGTATTCCATTGCTGTGGCATCTGGTTTCGTCTTTGATGAAGACAAAAATCACAAGATGAACAAGTGCTCAAGAGAATGGTGGTTGTCATGATATTTCTGGAGCTTGAGTTTGAAGTGTTATGTTTCATCATGCGTATTGTGAGTATCCAGGAGAGCAACATTGGAGATGTTGTCATGATTTATCTTATATTTGATCTTGTGAGGTGCTTTTGTGATTGTTGCTGTGAGGTCAGAGTGTCGTTTGTGGGTATTGAAGGCATATACCATGTCGGGCCTAATCTGGAGTCAGAGATACACAGCAAAAAGAGCATTGGTGATGATACGATGTCAATGCATCACCAAGGCTGAAAAGAAAGATCCTAAAGAGAGAAAGCTCACTGGTCGTGAAGTTATCCAAAAGAAGTTCTCTGACAAGAGATTTCAAGAAGATGATGAAGAAGGCGCACAATACTTTGATTTCTCTGCTTTCAAGAAGGAACTCGATCCAGAAGGATACGGCAATGTTCAATGGAGAGTTGATAGACATGAGCTGTTTTGGGATACAGGATGAGGCTTCATTTATGGAAGTCAGATCTGAGTGAAGATACATATACGATTAATGCTATGAAAGGCTCCCGTAGTAGGGAAGAAAGCTGGGCAATCTGACTGAGATTACGACTTTCTAGGTCATGCTAATTCCTGTTCTGTTGCGTGGTCCAAAAGCGGTATATGTCCCAATAAGAGATTGTTCTTGGGAGACGGTGCTATTCCGTTTGTTATTGGAGTGC
This sequence comes from Barnettozyma vustinii, assembly GCA_030569515.1. Lineage (NCBI taxonomy): Eukaryota > Fungi > Ascomycota > Saccharomycetes > Phaffomycetales > Phaffomycetaceae > Barnettozyma > Barnettozyma vustinii. The sequence continues at coordinate 7,991 of JAJMLD010000149.1, read as the reverse complement.
GTTAATGTTACCAGTCACAACCTTCCTTTGTTAATTCCGCCATGTCTTCTCTTTGCATGGTGACTTTCTGCACCTTGAAGAGTTTAGACAGGTACTCGATTGATTCTACTGGTGGTCATTTCATCCTCTATTCAATACAAAAGGATTCAAGTATTTTCCACATGTGGTATCAGCTTTCACAACGCAGAGTCATGAGGTCAACCTGCAGCATATCAAGAGTGATTGTTAAAAACCATCCTTTACACAATACGCTCGAATACAATAATAGGGAGAGGGTGTTTTCCAGCCACATCACCAAATAAAGATGGATTCTAGACAGGCACTAAATCTTTTTCCAGAAGACTATTGAAAAACCTAAATACTTCGATGTGTTGATGTGTTCAACATTTGATTGAGGTCGAAGTCAGTATGAGTGCCTGTGATCACTTGTACCGTGTACCCTTTACAATCGAAAGGTTGGTATGCAACTCAACTTCTAATTGATAGGCTCTGTTTCGCACCACCCTTTCGAGTTAGCAAGAAACCATCTACACGATAATGCAGAAGGAATTTTTTTTCTTCTTTTTGTTTGACAATTTTTGAACTGTTTCTTTTTTTCTTAGCAATTTCGTACACTTGAATACATTCGGCAGTTCATGCGGTCGTCGACATATGAGGAGCATCTTCTATATATATAGGATGGCAAAATTAATATAGAATTCAGATAGTTGAAACTGCAGGTTATGTGAGTCAACTCAAAGCTGATGCTGATGGTCATCATTTTCATGATGGTTCAGTGTATCTAATTCTACAGACTTTGAACACACTAGAGCCTTCAGTGAGTCCTCAGATGACTCAGGTTAGCCCTCCACTGCTGACTACAGGAGTCAACAGCTCCATTTTCCACCATTTTTTCACCTGGAAATGGACATAAGTGAGAGCAGAAAACTGCATGAAACTGCGCCTCTGCAGAACCTTAACGGCGCCGTTCAAGTTATATAATCGCAAACCACTGCATCGAATTGTTGAATCCTTTAATATCCTCGCAGTTAGAGTTGTGATGTCCACCGAGACCTCTTCTGACAGCAGCACTTACAGCTTATTTCCATATTCCCCCTCAATTACAGCACCTATTGTCTTCATTGTTGCCTTCACTGCTGTCCTCGTGGTCAAGATTGCTGATCACATTAGGTTCTGGCGCAACAATGCATCCCACTTCTCTTATGATTCAGACACACCACAAGACGAGCAAGTTGTCCAAATGACAAGGGTACGAATATTTTTGAATCTCCTTACAATCTGCATAGGATTCATGCTGGAAATCATTGCGTACACCTTACGAATTGTTAGCATCCACAGAAGTGACAATTTGGCGCTCTACGTCGCACCAACTGGCCTGATCCTGGTGGCTCCATCGTTTATAACAGCTGGTACGTTCATGACATTCCACACTGTCAACAAGTTCTTACATGGAGGCAAGTTCAGTATAGTACCTGCAGGATTTTTGGCTATATTTCTTGTCACTGGGGATATTGCCTGCTTCCTTCTCCAGGGTATGGGAGGAAAGATGATGATACGGGATAACACGGGGCAGTTGGGACTGGCATTGGGATTACTTGGACTTGGGCTCAGATTAGCGCTCTATGGCTTCTTTATCATTGTGATTGTCATCTGGTTCTGGAGAATGACTAACAACCCAACAGAAGTGGCTCTGTTGATGGACATGAATGAATCTGAGTACAATTGGAGGCGCCTTCCATTGGCACTAGTTGCAAGTATGGCGTTCATTTTAGTCAGATGCATTTTAGGACTGTCACAGTTTGCAGAAGACACGATTGGAGAGGGACATTTTGCTAGGAGCGAAGCGGCTTATTATCTGATTGATGGCGCTTTAATCCTTTGCTGTAGTGTTGTTCTTGTGGCGTTGAGACCAGAGTATCGTCTATGGGAAATAAAGGCATATCAGGCGTGGATTGACATGAAGGAAGAGGGAAGGAAGTGTTCTAGAGGGAATGACTTGGAAAAAGGACCTGTTGTGTGGAGAAGAACAAGTTGGATGTATAGCTGATTTGATGTTTCAATTGATTTGACGAGTATCAGTTACTTCCATGGGTAGTTCTCAACTGATACTCCAAGTGTATGGCTTTGACGGGAGTTTAGGGGGGTCAGATACACAAGTACTTTCCAATTCCTCATCATTAACAGCGTGGGTATGCACTACCAACACAAATCTGAGCTATGAATTTACCCTCCAGTGCTACCAGATTTAGCTCAACTCTAAGTCCTAGCCTACTTGCAATAGTTCTTATTCCCATTCATGAAGTTCTTGATCGATATTCACTCGAGTTGTCTCCGCATACTACTCACGGTAATATCTGCAACTGCGCCTCTCCGCCAGCTAGATTGGTCCCTCAGCCCCAAAAATATCCCCTGAGGCCAACACACCATGACTGAAGTTTGAACTGCGCCTCATTATGACAACTGTACAACAGATGTTTCATCCATTATGCGTCAACGAATCAACGCACTCAACTACTATAAAGCCAATACAAGATACTTCCGTTTAATTCCCTCAAGATCTTAGTTAGGCCAACATCTGCATTAACCAATGTCCAGTACATCTGACTCTGATTCCACCAGCAATTCCTTGTACCCATATGACCCCTCAGTCGTTGCAGCTATTATATTCATCGTCGCCTTTGGTGTCGTCCTCATAGTCAAACTACTCGATTACTCCAAGTTTCGTCAGCGTATATCAGCTACCAGGTTTCCCTCCCTTCATCACGAAGAAGATCATGATGCTGTGCTCAAACAGGCAAAGAAACAGGTCTCTGTATGTCTCATTCCAATCTGCCTTGGGTTCTTCTTTCAGTCATTGGGTTATGCAATGCGTATCCTCAGCGTCTCTGGTGAGAACCAAAGTAACCTGACTTTATACATCATTCCTACGAGCTTCACCCTCCTGTCTCCATCGTTGATGTCAGCCGGCATATTCATGGTGTTTACCAGGCTTGAAAAGTTCACACACTCAGAGAAGTTCAGCATGATGCCCAGCAGATTCCTCACTGTGTTTTTTGTCACTGGTGACATTGTGAGTTTCCTCCTCCAGGCAGGCGGAGGAGCAATGATGACCACCGAGGGCTCGAGACAAATTGGTTCGAGTATAGGATTGGTTGGGTTTGGCATGCAGATCTTCTTCTTTGCATTTTTCATTGTGGTTGCTTCTATCTGGCATTGGAGAATGGACAAGAGACCAACCCCGGTAGGGACATTGATGAAAGTGAATAGACTCAGAGTGAGATATAACAACTGGAAGCCGATCTCACTGGCAATGATTGGGAGTATGGGTTTGATCTTGATCAGATGTGCTTTGAGAATCGTTGAGTTTTCGGAGATGGCTAGTGACTCGACACTTTTCTCACACAGTGAGTTGGCCTACTACATGATTGATCCATTTGTTGTCTTTTGGAGTTGCGTCGTGTTGGTTGCCATTAGACCAGAGTATCGTTTATGGGACTTGAAGACATACCAGGTCTGTTATGACTCAGGGAAAGGAGTCTCTGAAAGAGGGTCTGTTGAGTTAGAGGAGGTTGGGTTCAGTTTCGGTAGAACTCTGTTGCATACACCAAATAATTACCAAGAGGACGATAACAGCATGAATTGGAAGAGTCGTGATATGCTTTAACACGTTGAATAGTGTATGTAGGAGGAAATAAAAATTTATTTGAAACGTACAGATATATGCAGTTGTAGATTGATATGGATGATATCGCTGCTCATTGCACAAACAAGTCACCTCAACTCAGGTAGACAAGACTTTAGAATCCCAAATAACACAGCTCCATGCATTGCAACGATCGTCCAATTTCTGGTGCAATCAATACCCTCTGTCCCCTCCCCCTCCACGCTGAATATGAAGTTCATGAATGCGCCAGAGTCCTTGAAGTTTGAACAGCGACGTTCCTGGCTAACTGGTAAGACTTATACATGCACGCTCCATGAGGCAAAGCCCTCATCCTGTCTAATAGGGAGACTTTCCCTTTTTAGCACTTTTCTCAGAATTCCCCTCTTTTCTTCTTTTGGTATGGGCACGATTTCTTTTTAGAGAATCAAAGAATAGGACGGATTCTATTTATCCTCTGTGGCCACTGGTGCTACCACTTTAACTATATCTAAAGCTGATGTAGTTCTTTTACAGTGACTCTTGCAATGAATGCTTTTAACAAGCCCGCTGTTGAATTTGATCCACATCTCCATGAACGGTGGCTATGCACGGAAAAACTTCCAATAATGACTAGTTCTAGTTTTGGTCCACAGTGCAGGGGATTTTCAAGTAAAATCATCTCATCTGACGCGACTCAAAAGGATGCATTCGCCTTGCAAATTTCGACACAGCCCCGATCAAATTCCCCAATCCTTCGGTCCTTGCGATTCGATTCCATCCCTTTGTCTTTTTGGCCGTGTCAATGGTTTCTCACTACCTCGAAGGGTGGTCGAAAATGTGGGTATCAAGCAGTCTTTGTGCGCATATTCCCCTTTTCATTGAAAGGGGTAATCCTTGTAGTCCTCTAAGGCACAGGTGACCACAGGAACTCATATTGACTACAATCTCAATCGAATGTTGTTGAACACATTAGCACATCAGAGTATTTAGGTCTTTCAAAATTCTTCTGGAAAACAATTGAGTGATTGTCTACAATACATCTTTCTTTGATGATGCGACTTGCAACACTCCCCACATTCTTGTGTTAGAGAGTGCTGTGTGAAGAGTGATTTGACAATCACTTTTGATACGTTTCAGGTTGACCTCATGACTCTATGCCTTGTGAAGGCTGTCTTGGGTCTTAGTTCGTCATGCTGAGAACACTTGAATCCGGATGAGGTAAATGACAGTACACTCAATGAGGCACCTATCTGACTCTTCATGCTGCAGAAAGTAATCTTGCAGAGAGAGGATATAGCGGAATTAACAGAGGAAGATTGTAATTGATACATTAGCACACATTAGAAACAAATGGAATAGTTCTGTCTCTCAACTCCAATCCATTACCTTTTTCGGAAATATACCGCTTTAGGACCACATCAGTGCAACAGAACAGGAATTAGCATGTCCTAGAAAGTCATGCCTCAGTCAAATAACCCAGCTTTCTACCTACTATGAGGAACTTTGGTAGCATCAATTGTACATGGATTTTCACTCAAATCAGACTTTCCATTAGATAAGCCACATCCTGTTTTACTGCCGCACTTCACAAGGTCGATAAGATCAAGCATGAAAGAAGCCACTACATCTTCAGCGTCACTCTCTGGATACTCACAATGCGCATAATGAAGCCCCACACTTCGAGCACAAGCTCCGGAAAGATCAGGGTAAATACCACGAAAACCAGCCTCCTTGATCCCTTGAGCACTTGTTTACCTCATGATTTGCCTTCACCAGAGAGGAAAACTGTATGCCTGCTATGGAATACAATGTAGTCTCTGATTTGGCTAAGAGCACGGAAGCGAAGGCCAGGACAAAGAAGATGGTGGTAATACTAGAACCGCCGAGAGTGTGGGAGCCATAGGATGTCTTTGTGGCCATTATTTCTTCTTTAGAATTAGATATAAAGGAGAGAACACAGGTTGTGTATGTTGTGGTAACTGGGTATGTTGGATTGCTCCATAGCAAACGCAAATTACTATTATTTTTAGTTTACAGTTTCTAAAACCATCTTGCATCTTCTTCAGATTTTTTGCAGCCCCTCATTCAGGATAATGCACAGAATGTATGATGCTGCAGCGCCCTTGTCCTTTTATGGCTCAGCCCTTTTGATGAGAAGTACTAGAATGACGAAACCACATCGAAATGTTGGAAATGGGCATACTCTTCGGCTTTAGAGTTTGGTGTAAAACAAGATATTTGAATTCTTTGAAATGACTCCCCATTATCCCATAACTTATGACGCAAAACGGACACAGTTCTCAGCCGTCACTCGTAGATGTCAAACTCGATCAAGATTCCATCATCAAGCAGGTGCTCCGAAAAGACGTTCTTGCACTTCCCCGACCTATTTTCTAATTGGAGCACTTCATATAAAGCATTTGATTTTTTCAGCTGGCTATGTAGTGCACTGCCGCACCCTAATTAAAGCAATTTGAATTCAAACCGGGGCTGATACAAATTCTTTCCTGTGCTCCTTCATATCATTGCATATTTTAACAGCCCCTTTCAGTAATTTTCAACGTTCCTTTGCATAAAGTTGAGTAGATCTTAGTAATTTGAGGGTGTTGATGCGGTAGAGACAAACAAGTCAACGGGCTGATGTGCCGACTGGTGCAAAGACCGCCAACGGGGGAAATTTTTCCGCGAAGAAAAGCGTCAGGGATTTTCCTCACGTACCAAAGCTCCACTCCAGCGAGAATGGGAAATACTTACCAGCTGGTGATGTTTAGAGAGTGGTTAGTGTGATTAACTGTCAACGCAGCACGTTTTGACTGATTTGGACGGTAGATTGTGTCCTCTGAAACTAGGAATTGTCTCTCAGTTTAAGATAACATTATAAATTCGTAAAGATCCTGAGGTTGAAGCCATGGTAACTGTCAAAGATTTCAACGTGCTTCAAGTGTTTGAAGGGATCTAATTCCTGTACTTTTTCTTCTTCTCTCTCTTTGCTCTGAAATTCTAACTTCTTTTCGCCTTCGACTCGGTGTAATTCTGATCAGGGAGCATAGGACGCAGATCATCACCCACCTCACCTGCATAATACAGCATTACACATCACCACTTTGAGTAAGAGGCCAGGGTTTTCGACCATCTAAATACGGCCTCGCTCCTACTGAAAACAAAAAGTATCACCAGGAGCAATACTCCATCAAAAATGCTCAAACAACTGAAGTCTGCATTGCTATTCGTCCTCAGGCTCATTGTATCTTTCTACAAAGCTGGGGTGAATGAGCGCCATGTTCTCACACTACCACTCAACTTTGTGAAGAACTTCAGTCCAGTCGTTATATGGCTTGCCATCTTCAAAAATGCTGGTGTGGTACCTAATGAAATCAGACCTGAAATCCATGTACGTTTGGTATATGACTGGGATATCGTCATTTTTAGCAAACTATGGTTTGTTGTATGGTTCCTTATTTCAGTTGCCTTCACGGGATTGTGGTACGCTCTAGTTCACAAGTTCTCCTTCAAATTGAACAACCCACTGGAGACTTTACAGAAACCCACTGACGTTGAATGTAATCCAATAGAACTCATGAAGATTATTGAGATTACCAGAAATGATTCAAGTAACTCCACTGACACGGTTTTCCAAACAGATGATGAAGGTTGGAACTTGGCAGCCTGCTCCTCAGACTCAGGTGACTTCATTGACATTTCGTTGGAAAATGCTCTGCCAATCATCCCAATAAACTTCACCAAGATCACCAGAACAAATCAACTCTTAGTCATTCCATTTCTATTCTTCCTCATATGGCCTATCCTCAACCTGGATAACCATTTCGCAATCGCACTATCCACCCCCAAGGATCTCACAACTTGGTTCTTTTACGTCGTGGGTCACACTGCATTCCCCATCCTAACAGCTGTCTGGCTGTATGTCTTCCACCAACAAGGTGCCCTAAGAGACTTTTCATTTGCATTGGGGTTGCAGAACATTATGGGCGTCGTGACCCACTTGAGTTTCCCTAACGCACCACCTTGGTTCATCCATCTCTATGGTCCTGATACCGATGCTAATTACGATCTGCCAGGCTACGCAGCAGGCTTGACCAGAGTGGACATGGCATTGGGGACCCATTTGCACTCCAAAGGTTTCCATAAGTCGCCGATTGTCTTTGGAGCCTTTCCATCCCTTCACTCGGCCATGGCGTCCCAGGTGTGCTTGTTTGTCCTGTACTATGCTCGCTCAAGAGTTCTTCAGTGTGCTGCGTTGGGTTTTGTCATTGTCCAGTGGTGGGCTACAATTTACTTGGATCACCATTTTAGATTGGACCTGATTGGTGGTGTAATTTATTCCCTCTTT
>JAJMLD010000148.1:0-13052 GCA_030569515.1 Barnettozyma vustinii | reverse complement strand
TAATATTTGGATTGTATTTCCGATATCATTTGGATTATATTTGGATAGTATTTGGATTTCCTATGAGGTTTATATCCAACATCATAGGATATAATTTCAATTACAACTCCCCATGTGCAACCCCACCTTCATACGGTAGACCAATAGGATTCCATCCTATCAAAGGATTCGACCGAGGATTCGACCGAGGCTGGACACTTTCTTGAGTTTGGACACTCTCTTGAGTTATTTTCCAATATTGAATGACCTTCTAAGTGAATCATCATTCAATTTCACACATATATATATATACAGAATTGCGGTGTAATATGTTCATGTGTATACGCTCTTTGTTATATCTCGCTATATAAATTATTGGTCGGAAATTAATGATAATGCGTCAAACCACTGATGCTACAAAATTGCCGTAGTGCTAGTACATTAATTCATGCTCCATTAGAATCTACGTTCATTTCTTACCCTTCTTCTTTTTACCCTTTTTGCTGGCTCCAGTCGACGCTTGTTGTTGACTCTGCTGTTGACCTTGCTTCTCTGTCTCGACTGGAATGCTCTTTTCTTCTTCATACTGAGGGACCTCAGCATTAGCCAGGACACTACTGAAACCTCTGATACTCTTGTGTGTCTCATCCCCGTGGGATATTTGCACCCCATGTGGACCCAGTGCGGTCATTAGCTTGGAGAGGTCTTTGGATTTCGTGGTATTTAGTTTGTAAAGGGAGCCTGATTTTGGTTCATAGACTTTGAATGATACAAATGACTTGTACGACTCTGGTTTCGTTACTCTGGAGGAGGCTTTCTTTTTGTTCAGGGAGCCGTATGTTATGGAGATGCGAGTCTGTTTTTGTTGTTAGTACTGCTGGCTTTGAAGGTAAGGAAGAGCAGGACTAGGGCACATACTTCTGTAGGATTTGAAAGCAAGAGATTTAATGATCTCTCGATAAAGAGATCTAATGACTTGACGACTGGCATTGTCGGTTACAATTGAGGGTATCTTGTTCGATTACCACGCTTGTAGCTTTTGTTGATTTTTCACTTTTCACACACCAGAGATTTTCGCGAATCTACTCTAGCCATCAGAGTCTTCCTCCCCATAGTCTATGAAATACCCAACGCAGGCTCAATCAAACTCAACTTGATGATCTGACGCTATGGCCTACAACTGGATACTGAAAACAGAAGAATGCAAGTTCATTCACTCGGATTTGGATTTTAAATCTTCAAAATCATCAAACTCAAAATGGCACAGACTGGGTTGAGTTGCAGAAGTGGTAGGAGAGGCACTAGAAGTTGGAATGACATCTCTTGTGATTGTTGATTCCTTTTGGGATGATTGGACAGTGATCCTGATGACTGAGGAACTGGTGTTGACTTCAGGATTCTTGCTATCATGACCCGAAGTGATGGTTACGACTGTTGCGTTTGAAGATTCATTCGATACTGGAAATATGTGGTATGTGCGGTTGCTGTGTTGTCAATGGTGGTGGTGGCAATTACGAGACCTATAGTGCCTGGATTTTGTTTCACCTGCTGTGGTCACAAGGGGTGATGGTGATTACAGTGGTGGAGTCGATGCTCTCTGTGGCAGAGGTGGAAGTGACCCCTTAAATTCAGATTGATATATAGGATGTTTTTGATGGTGTCGACGAAGAAGAGACAGATGATGATGAGGAGCTTTCTGGTAATTTTCCGATAGAGAATGGAGGAGAAGGGTCCAGACATCAAGGTTGTCCAATTGTCCAAAGCACCAAAAATTCTCAAAGAGGTCACAAGCACTCTGCACCGAACACTAGGTATTTCAGGGTCGATGGCAAATGCCTCATCTCAGATTGAGGGCCAGTTGACTAACACTACGTGGGAATCTCTCTTTCTGAGTCCTGAGCAATGTCAAGCTTGTCGATATACCCACCTTGATCAGGTCTAAAGGGCAATAGGTAACCTAACCACCCAGCTCCTAACTGGCATCCTTGAACGAATAGAAGATAACATCAGTGAAATAAACCTGACAGAATCAATGGATGGGGAATCGCCAACGGCACAACCAACAATGTGACCACCTGGAGCAGAGACAGTTGGATAAAAGTCATTCTCCCTAGTTGGACCTCAACGATGTCTGGTAGGTCATCTTTCGAGCACCAGGATTAGTCGACTCAAAGCTACAGGACCCGAGGTCCATATTGATGGTGATCTTGATGGTGTAACCCTGATATGCCTGTTCTGTAACACATTAGCCAAACTCCTGGGAGCTAAGGCCGAAATTCTTCAGTGTTATTGTCTTCCTCATTTTCAGTTAGAGGGATTCCAGGACAAAGTGCGGTTACAGAAGAGAAGGACAATCTCTGCGAGTACAGATTGGTCAAGTTTTCAGTGACTTGAAAATATTTGAAAGCACCGAACGCATGCTCAGCAATCAGATGTGCGCCATTATAAACTCTTTGAGAGGAGTCACAGCCAATTTCTGTGCTAACCACTGCTTCGCTTCGAAGGAACCTTCTAATGGGAATGCGGTACTGTCATTACTTAAATAACCAGAATCGATACTCTGACTACTCCTTGAGACATCAACGGCTTTCAATTCTGAGAAAGTGACAGAGTCGACATAGCCGACACGTATGACTGTATGATCAGCAGCACTGGTGGGACTGTCATTACTGCCTGCCCAGACAACAGGGACTTTGAGACCAACTCTAGAGTGCCTTCACTACCGAATGGTTGTATTGCTTGAATGGCACTCCAGTGGAGCATTCGAAGAGCATTTAGATGATGACATCCACCTATGGAGAAACACCCATGAGTCTGGTGGTGGAGTTACCCACATTGAAGGAGTTAACGAAAGCGCCATGAGCATCACAGTCCATTGGATTTTATGAGTTTTCAGTGAAGTCCCAGCCTCCAGGGATGGGGTAATTGGGGCCAATTCCACCACCTCGAGCTGGGTGAGTGTAATTGACGGAGTCAATCACGGCTGGTGTTATCGACACGGGTGTTAATTACTACCACCTAGAATTCGGTGGGCATGGTGGAATGGGTCCAGACAAAGCCTTTCCGTTGTGGATTTGACCTGAGTGGGAATCCAAAGGATTGAATTCATCCAATGGACTGCGATGGCCACGGGTCATTTGCCTTGAGTGTGATGGTTGGTGATTCGGAAGGGATGATCGGTGTGTTGCTTCAGATGACAGAGTAAATGGCCATAGAGTTTGGTGAAGAGATTCAAAGACATAAGAGGCATGGGATTCCAGTCGTTTACTAAAGATACTATAATTCCAGGAGGGGAGTAAAAGGTTCTGGCGAGGATGTCTGGACAGGCAGAGAACAAAGAGAATTGGTTCTTGTATTGTCTGATCGATTTCTGGCTTGTGACAGTAAAGATGATGATGAAGGCAGTGGTGTCACTCCAAGAAATTACACTTTCCAGTACCGTATCTAAACATGTGGCTACAGATCTCGATGTGCCTCACAGTCTCTTTGCTCTGCTGTTACCATTTCTACTGTTGACAAAGATATAAGAATACCAGACTGATCTAAAACTCGCAAAAATCGCTATAATGTATTCAAAAAAATCATATTTTCACACATTGTTATTACTGTTATTGTTCACCAGTCCAACAGTGGACACCTGCCAAGCATTGCACACACCATCCAGTCTTTTCAAGTCTTCAACCATATTCGAGCTAGGATTCGCAATATGTACAGACACACCTTGGAAAATACCCGAGTCGTAATTGATGAGGATCTCTGTGTCGTAGCCCTTGGTGGAGAGGAGATCTTGAATGGAGTTGCCTGGATCTCTCTGTACTAGTGATGAGGACTGGTCGAATTCAATCATGTACCGGCCTGGGACTTGGGAGGATGTGAAGGAGGCAGCAGCAGCAGTGGCAGCAGCAGCAATAGACCTTGCAGCAATGGTCTTGGGCAGCATCTTGACGTTTTTTTTTCAGTGGGAGTAGTGTTGATGTTTTACCATTTGCTTTCCGCTTTTCTGGACAACAACCTTGCTTGTTGTTGATCAAATCTGGGGAAGTATTACATAATTTCTCTAAACACCAAGATACGCTGCAATTTGGTTGTACAGCACCCCATTATCATCAAAATGCTGAGATTCACTGGAAAAACCCACACGGAAAAGCAATGATCTTAGGATAAAAGAATGAACGTCATGGCTTTGCAAGTATGCATCCAACAGCAACGCATAAGCCACTTCATAGTTACCCGTATCTTGTTTGAAACACTTATTGAATGCATTGATGCTGTTCTCACCAAAATTATCAAGGGCAATGTCCAATCTCCAGGCCCACAAGTATCCAAAGTCAAATGTTTTGTTCTTCATGTACTTTTGAAACACAGTCACATAGTTCAGTGGCATCTCAGGAATCAAATTATCTTCCTCTGAATTCTCAGTGATCTTTAAAAACAGTCTCCAATACACTTCAACAAGAGTATCAACAAACTCATAAAGCACACCATTCAATCTCGACTCAATTGCCCTGATTTGCAATTGTTCATGGTATGCACGACTGTAAAATTCAAGAGTAAACTTCTTGAGTCGCTCTCCAATCTCACACTCCACAACCTTGGAGCACTTTTTCTTGAAATTAAATGAGGCATCACAATCAAATTCAATCCCATGATCTGGATGTAAGAGCAATTCTCGAACATTTTTAAACTCAGTTACCTTCTTCAACTTCACAAAATCATTTTTCTTGATCTGAACGTGGGCATCATTGGTGTTCAACAGGGCACTAAACTTCCAATAGCCAACTTCATTAAGTCTATCCACACGAGGTACCACAAGAACTGGCTTGCACTGTTCAAACCTCCAGCAACCCTCATAAATAAATCCATCTGCCAATACCTTGTCTTGGAATCCCAACTTCTCCCAAAAAGTCCTCTTTCCAAGCTTACGCTTAACTCTAAATCTAAACCCACCTTCAGAAAGCCATGATTCTGGTGGGAGCACAAGATGCTTCTTCCCTTCATTATTGATCAAGTATTTAAAATCAACACCTTCTTCCATATCCTTGTTTTGGAGTATCCCATCCGTGTTCAACAGATAAAAATGTCTCTTACGCTTGCTTGAGTCCAATCTGCTGACTCTGTGAGTGTTCAAGGTGGAAATCACTTCAAACTCACGGTACTTGTAACTTTGACTGAAGTGAGCACCATGTTCCATAGACTGTGTGTAAATCTTGGAGTAACAAAAGACCCTGGAAAGGTCCTCAAATGTGTCTCTAAGCTGTTTCATCGTCGGTGGATTTGGATGTTGTGAGGTTCTCTGGGGGATCATGGTTTTCTCAAGGTTGGAGATTGGTGGAGACTGTCGGGTCATAGGATTGAATGATGTGATATCCTCGACAAAGAATGATTTCACGCCAGATGGCCTCTTCGAGTTAGTTCTCGAACTAAGAGCACTTTTCTGTGCAGATGTTCCCTCATTCTTTAGAAATTCTTCAAGTACAGACTCAGTCATACTTTCAAAAGCTGATGACCCAGAGGATGATTCTTCTGTGCTGTGAGAAGGTTTCAATTGCTTTTCCTTGTCTTCCTCCTCATCTCCACCGTCTCCATTGATGTCCTGTTTTTTGTTGTAGGTGGTAAATGGAAGTATTTGTTCCACTGGTGATCCATTGTTCTCAGTTTTACCGTTATGAGAGTTGGACTTAGTATTGCTGTGATTTTCCTGGGAATCTGAATCTACAGCTTCATGAGCGACACCGCCATCATGAACTGAAAAGTCCTCCCCATCGCTATCGAACTCAAAGTTAAAATGACTTACTTGAATAGAATCAGTACTTGATAATTTTTTGGTGGTATAAATACCTTGTTCAGCATCCAAGGAATACTCAGTTGGGATGGTTTCATTATCAAAGTAGTACGAGACAATAGAACTCAAAGCATCATTAGCATTGTGTACTTCTTCTGAAGATGTTTCGTGAATCTCTTTCTCAGTCACAATGCTTTTGAATTGTGTTTGAAATTGCAATGGCTCAAATGAAGCCAATTCCTTCCGTTTGTGCATGTCCTCATTGGAATGGAGGGTCAGGTTTGGGTGGAAGACGTTAAGGCACTTTTTAGTTTGGGCCATTTCTTTGGATCACAGAACGGTTCTGTTTAAAGAATATAGAAGACTTCTGGAATTGTACAAAATCAATATTTCTCAATAGTTGAATTAAGATATCATCATCTTTGTTTCTCATCTTGGAGGTGATTTTCAGTATAAAGGGGGACAAGTTTTTCAAAATGAGAAGTGTTGCAATCTTTTTAGATCGCGTACACGATTCGCAAAATATTGAATGAAAGAAAGAATGGAAACAAATCAAGATCAGTGGCACAGGTGTCAACCTAAAGCTGATACCAATCCCTTTCCCAGGATTCAGGAACAAATAAACAGAACGTTTGGTTATCAGTTTGATCGATTGGGTGATGTGAATAGTAATAAGCTTTCTATAGTTCACCAGATTGTCTAGGCGAAACAACAATAAATAAGGCATGTGTATTCCCGAATAAATAAAATAAATAGAATAAATAATCAATAAATATAGTTAAATAAATAATAAATAGCGGTTAGGACCAGTCAATCAAAGATGGATCTTTGCACTCTTCTTGGGGCCAAATTCTCCAAGTTAACTTTAGTGTCGCCAGGCTCAGCATTGAATGGAGAACCTCTAGGAATGAGCCCAACGCCTCCAATTCTCCCAAACTGCTTGTTCTTTGGATCCTCATTGAGAAACATCACTTCAAAGATTTGCTTGTTGTGCTCGATACGCTCATTGTACTCGGCTTGCAACTGGTCGATATGCTCCCTTGGAGTGACATTGATGAATTTGGCGAACCACGAAACTCCATTGTGTGTGCGGCGATGATTGTTGTCAAGGTACAGAATCCAGCCAGCACTGGCTAAACCAGTGAGGAACCAGAGATACTGGGGGTTACTTCCGAAGTTCTCGTTAACGGCCTCCTCATGGTGGTGGCCGTGGTCGTCATGGTCGTCGTGGTCCGCTTTGGATGTGTGCTGTGTGGTGGACAGCAGGCGAGTAGCTGCGAGTGAGCGTGTCAAAGGCAATGACACTGCAAGTCTCTTTGTGATGAAAGTCATCGTTTGATTGATGTTGTTGTCAGGATGTTTGTGTTTGTTTGGAGTAGTTCTCCCAGAAAAAAAATCAAGGGAGGGAAGTGAAAGTTCCGAGGGAGCCGTGTGGAGGTAACCCTCGGAATTTAATCTATGGGATATCTTCTACAAAGTTACGAATGCATTTACACTGTTCATTAGGGTCGTTAAAAGGGCAACTTTGATTGTTTCCGATCCAATTTTCTCCTCTTTGTGCCTCCCTGCTTTCTCTTGCCATTTGAAGGAGCAGTGTTGTTCTGAAATGGTCTCTGTGGAGCTTTCAATGGCACCTCCTGGTGTTCATTAATCTCTTCGCTCAATTCCAAGGCAAAGTGGAAGTCATTGTGCTCAATTATGTCTTCAACTGTGTATCCACAGCGGATACATGTGATGGTGTTGTTGGCGTATCGGTAGTTATCCACAACTTCGTGATCATTGGTTGATGATGCTGCCAGAGGAGAGGCCGATGGTTTAGAGGTAAGAGGAAGTTCTGGTTCTGTCTCTAGATGTATAAAAGGGTCCGCGTCGGTCTGTTTGTTGATATCAGCTTCCTGTTCTTCGACTGGCGTGGCGGTTTCATCCACTAAGACATTCTTGGCTTCATCCTTGGGGTCGAGATCCTCATCAACAGTCGAAGGGTCCTTCGTTTTGAACATATCTATGATGTTAACCTTCAATTGCGCTTTACTTTCCTTGATCTTACCCACATTGACATACATCATTTCATCAGTTCCTTCAAGAGTACCAGCACCACCTTCACTGTTCTTGAACATCTGCACAATGTTGTATTCCTCCTTTGAAATTTGTTCAAAGTTCGAAATGGTTAAACTGATGTTCACCACAGGGTAAAGAAATGACTTCTCCAAAGCAGAAAGAAGCTCAAGGGCCTTAGTAAAGAAGATCTCATTCATAGAAGAATTCATCACAAACTTCAATTGCACGGTTTTGGACACAGCTGGAAAGTTCCCCTTTGGAAGAACTCTAAGCGTAAGGTTCTTTGGTTTAAGACTGAACTTATCCAATTCGTAATTGTACTCCATAAGTCTCTGTTTCAGATCAATGGAAAAGATGTTGATCCACTGTTTGCAAGCATTGAAACTATCACCATTGGTACCATTGAGCAAATTCTTGTTTGAATTCATGGACTTGATCAGATCCTTGTTCAAGTTTACTGGTTCTTTATAGACTCCATTTATGATTTTGTGGATCTTTGAGGCCAATTTCTCGTCCTTCACGGCCTTTTGAATAGTATTGAGTGGAAACTGCTTCTGAATGGCTGTGATTGACTGATCACCGAAAATGTCATTAATGAGATGAGCGCCAGTCTTGCCACCAAACGAATTGACATCATTGAGTTTGAAATTCTCTAGGAACTCAGGGATCTTCTTGTTCAGCAGTATGGTTTGGGCATCTGGCTTCTTGAAGTTGGACAGGAGTTTAGCCATCTTTTTGTTGTTGGAGACACCGCATGATGTTTGGTATCGGAGTTTGTCAAATATTTGATGGCGAATGGTAGTGGTGACTATCCCTCCTAGAATGATGAATAGGTCATCATAGTCCGTAATTTTGTCCACTGTTGGTGCAAATCCAAAGAGTAAGCCATCCATTTTTAGCTCCAAATCAGTGATATGGGGCAGTGGATCATCCTTAGCAAGTCCATCAATGTTAAAGCTGGGTACCAATTCAGACAATTTCAGAAATATCAGCTCGTTCAAGTTGATGAACCATTCATCAACACTGGCCTTCTCAACCTGCTTCGTTATACTTTTCAGCAATTTGAGAATCTTAAGACTTGCTCGTCTGTAGGGATCTAATGAGACTTTATGGTCAGCTGCATGTGGGAATGGTTGCTTATCAAGATATTCCCAAAAATCATTGTCCTTCTTGAACACCGCAGTGTGAACAGGTATGAGCTGTGGACATTTTAGTTTGGCATCCACGAGCTTATCCATTCTACTGATTCCAAAATCACGAGCCGAATAGGAAACAGCAATGATTGAATGCCACTGGACACATACGAGGGGATCCTCGATGTTTAACCCCAATCTGTTGCGTTCCACTTGGGCAAAGAAGCAGTTGCAGTCAATGTGTGCCACTACTGACAGTTGGGAAGAGTGTGAGTCCGTGGGGGACAAAAACTGTGAGAAGTCTCGCAGTGTGAACTGTGATCCTTCAATGTGCACTGATATAGTGTTCATTGGGCAGCCCATGGTGACATAAGGGCTTCCTTTTAGAAGTGTCAAGGGTCAAGTGGCAAAACAAACACGCCAAACGCGAGATGCCCTAACAACAAAGTCAACTAAGTCAACACCTGGACACCACTACTAACTCTCCCTTTAAAAAGGAAAAAACTTCACCACTTGAAAACTTTTCACTGCCTTTCCACTGCTTAAATAACACTCATCAAATCCGCTTTTGATAGGGATTAAAGGATGATTTGAACGAAATGACAGTGTCCTCAACACACATTCACACACATACACAACACAACACAGAAGACAAACTTTGCGCTGATGAATAATGTCGCCCCAATCAGATTATCGTTTTTTTATCATGATTGACTTCGACTTCGCCAAACACACTGAAAATTCTGAGCTTTGTCTTGTCTATTGTTCTTGTTACCCATTTGTGTGTGTGTGTGACATGTGCGACTGCTTTATTCTTTTTGCGGTTGGTTGACGAAACTGACGTTGCTAGGGCAGAAGCCCTGGTTAAATCTGAATGAAACAAAATTTGAATTCTCCTTAACTTGTAACCTCACTAATCTCGTCACTAATAACAATAACCTACAAATGCCATCTTCAAGAGCTGAAATCGAGGCTCGTATTGCCCGCAAGGACGCCGAACTTGAAGAGATCAACAATGAACTTGATGCTGTGGATTTTGACTATCAAAAGGTCCTCAATGATCATATCCAGGACTTGAAGCGATTCAATGAGCTCAAAGACACTGCTCTGGAACTGATTCAAACAATAGCCACGCAGCGAAATGTGAAAGTTGGTGTCATATTCGACGAAATTGGTCTGGATGCCAAAGACGATTGAGTGACTCGTGATTGAAAAGTGAAGGTACGCGTGTTCTTATTTTTACTTGTGCATTTTTTTGTTTACGTGTAAACTTTCACCACCTAAGACCCTCTCTCTTTGCTAAACAGAATGCCCTCCGAGGAGCTCTTTGATCGTGCACTGCCATTGCCATTTCGCGTGATATTGCTCCTGAACTTAGGCAGCTGGCTCTGGCTCGCGGTGTTGAAGCTAGTTGAGCGTGCCAACCTCAACCTCCCACTCTTATTGAAGTTTCCTCCACAACAACAACAACTCCCATCATTCATCAAGAACCATTCGGCGATCTGTGAGACCATTTCACTGGTATCTGGACTCGCCTATATGCTTTATGGTGTCTTCAGAAGTAAATCAGAGGAAGATTACGTGAATCTGATTGACTTCATTCCACTCTTCACCATCATTTTTATCTTTTGGTCATTTAGCCATCGTTTCCAGCAGACATTGAGAAGAGTCCTCAAATGCCAGATTGACCTTCAAATACGAACCAATGACATTCTGTTAAGTGATTCCCTTCTATCTTACTCCAAAGTTGGTGTTGATTTCCTGATTTACACCCTCCATCTGTTCAACATGAAGACCACTTATCAAGTCGACAACAAGATCATGATCAACCGTTCACTGGGCGAGGCATGGAACCTTGGTCACACTGTGCTTCTGATCCCAGTTCTGATTAGAATGGTTCAATGCCTTTATGAGGTGAAGACCAATGGGAACAGGATCCAGATGTGGAATTTCGGAAAGTACAGTGTCAATGGTTTGATTATCCTGACCTCTTTGATCACTGAGAAAGCAAGTGTGCTTGGACTCCTACAGCTTATTGGAGCTTGCTATTCATTCTTCTGGGATGTTTCTATTGACTGGGAATACAATCTCTTTGGATTTTATGACCGCGATTTCCACTATGGGCTCCTGAGGGGCGATTTACGTATGTTTAAGGGGAAGAAGAGCATCTACTTTGCAATCATTATTGTGAATTTCCTAATCAGATTCAATTGGGTGCTGAGGTATATGAACTTCACTTTCCTGGAGCTAGAGAT
Organism: Barnettozyma vustinii; assembly: GCA_030569515.1. NCBI lineage: Eukaryota > Fungi > Ascomycota > Saccharomycetes > Phaffomycetales > Phaffomycetaceae > Barnettozyma > Barnettozyma vustinii. Next base: position 1,845 of record JAJMLD010000148.1, on the reverse strand, counting down.
TAGTGTCTTCACTTTACAGCTGGTGGAGGCATTCAGAAGATTCCTATGGATTCTATTAAAACTTGATGTTGACTTTGGGAAGCTCAATGAGTTTGAACTGTCAACATACCACGAAAGCTGAGTACATATTGAATTTAAACATGATACCCCATTAATAGTAATACATGAAACTCCATAATTATCCGCCCCTCTATTTTCTCTTTCTATTGTTGGCCCTCCGTTCACCCTTTGAAAGATATCTGAACTTCTTCTTTTTGGTCTTTGGTGCTTTGACAATGTTTGCGTACTCTTTTGCTCTTTTTATGCTCTCTTCTAGAACCTTCTGTGATTTGGCAAGGTTGACATAGTTGGCTCTGGCAACCTCTTCAATGTTCTGATTCGATATGTCTTCAATGAACACTTCAGTCTCGTCACCTTGCGTGCTGTACTTTCTCTTCAAGATTCCTCTTGGTTTGTCATCAGAGAAGCCATCCCAGTCATCAGTATCATTTCCTTGCTCATCATCATCTTGTTCTTCTTCTTTATTATTGCCATTGTCACTCTGCCCTTCATCCTTTCCCTCATCTTCGCTATCTTCAACTACACCATTCAACTCCTTTAGATTCTTATCATACTTCTTCATCTGCGCAAGAAGTTCCTCCTGTCTCTGAAGTTTCACCTGCTTACGCTCTTCAATCTTCGCCAGACGTGTCTGCTCTTCATGAAATTCCTTGGCCTTCTTCTGTCTTTCAACCTTACGTTTATGGAACCCCGTAAGGTACTCTTGTCTAGAGTCCTTGTCAAAAACAACCTCTTCCACGGCATGCTTCTTGGCCTTTTTCTGAGAGTATTTTTTACCACCTGTAAGAATCTCTCTGTTTGTTCTTGGAGCCATTATTGGAATGTGATATGCTTTGCGATACGTAGAACTAAACTAAACTTGGGCAAGGCTTTGATAATTTTTTTTTCTCTCGAGGCGATGAGCTTTTGTCTATAAAGGACCCTCGGATCTCCAGATCCGAGAGATGATTATGTCATCTATTATATAATATTTTCAACTCCCGATTCACATAACTCACAACGCACAACTCTAACTCTAGTAGCCTATTGTATGAGGGAGTCTAATTCATACTTTAAAAGTAGATATTTTTGATGAAACTTGGATGTCTTGAACCAGTCACTAAAGGACGGATTCGACAGAAATCTGGCAGCATAGGTGGATACGGATACACTAAGCTTAGCTCGGCAAAATAAAAATTAGTAAGACAGTAGCAGCCAGAGTCAACTAGTCCTTCTGCACTTGGCTCATTTCCCAAGGATTCATTGATAGAACGTTAAAGTCTACTGATTTCCGATCTTTCAAACTTTGGCGTCCATTGTTACCCCACGAAATATTTTGACCCACGCATCTTATCACCGGGCCGTGTACCTCGACGAAAAAAGACTCCATCAACACCAATTCTTAACACTCAATTGTTCGAATGCACCCGTCCCGTATCATTTACCAACAAGCTAAGAAAATGGTTGAGTGGTTAGCTATTGTGTACGACAAGCCAGGTTCTGACAGACTTGCACACAGAGCCCAGCATCTAAAGGACATCCCAGCTTCCTTTGCCAATGGATCAGTTGTCAGTGCTGGTGCCATCTTCAACCAAGTTCCACAAGAGGGTCAGAAGATAGACTTTGCTGGTTCTGTGGTCAATGTGATTGCTGATTCCAAGGAGGAGGTTCTTGAGATCTTGGCAAAGGACATTTATGCCAGAGAAGACGTCTGGGATTTGAACAATGTGCTGATTTACCCTTGTGGCATTGCTGCTAGAGTTGCTAAAGAATTGCCAAAGGCTTGAATAACCTCATAAATAATAT